>CAAKHG010014375.1:0-19088 GCA_901007715.1 Dactylopterus volitans
ACATTTACCTATTATGTGAAACTTTGGCTACATTTAATATGAATATCTGACACCGTAACAGAAGCTGTGTGGACCGGATGACAGAAAATAAGCATAATTGGTCCCCTTTAAATTACTTACCGCAAGTGAAAAGTCTATATATAAAATCTCACAGTGAGCAGACAAACCTATAATTGGGTCTATTCATATTTGTACAGTGTAATACAACCAAATTAAGTCATTTCCATTTTTGATGATTATTATTAGAGTGTGAATTCATGTACAGCCTGTCGGAGTGTAATACATGTCCTAATGGTCTCATTGGAGAGGTACATAAGGTGTACTGGGTGATTTATGGTCCAGACACTCCTTCCATGTTGCTCAGTAATGTTAAAGATAAAATAGGTTGAAAGTAACTTTAGACGCCGATTTTGCTGCCTGGCTTTATTTTGCAATTCATACTCTAAATATTGAAAATACAAGCTAATGTTAGAATAGGAGATTAATACTAATCGAACCTTAACTTTATACATCACATCTTTTGCATATGAAATCAAAGGCAAATATTTATGTTATAATTATTTTTTTCTGATGCGCAGTTTATAGCAAGGTCAAACATGCAGCCCTGCTCATGTTTTTCCAGTCAGTAAGAGAAAAGTTGATGCAAAGCTTACCATTTAGGAGGGACTGCGAGGTGCTACTTTTTAATTGCTTCAGACAAATTTGTTTTGAGACAAGCATCAAATTCAGAACATTAAAGTGGATTTCAACGGATGAGCACGTAAAAGGCGTGTCCTCAGGGAGCACTGTGATGTGCTGGTAATGAGTGGAGGTAATGAAAGACTTCACATTGACAGATGTACCCATTTAAAATAGTAATAACTACAGTTAAGATGGCAAAGAGCAAATTACATATAACTTTCACCAAAGCACATGTTTATTTAGACTCTGGTGGGACCTGTCATTTTTACTGAATCCCTAGGAAATGGAAACAGCTTCCGACGACTCTCATTGGCCCTCAAACAAGGTCAAAACTGCGATGGAGCCAGCCTGACAACAGCTACATGGGTAGTGTACCTTTGAGACCAATCTAAGCTCACTGTGAAATAAACCTTGCAGTCACTAATTGTATATCATGAACCTACTGTAATATTAAATTCAGAGACGTGTATGTGTCATATGTACTGTATACCCAACACGTCAACTGGAAAAGTAGGTTTGAATCAGAGGAATAGTGGCTTCTTTGGACACATGGAATAGTCCGTTGATGCTTGATGTTGCAGCGCTGAAAGAACTGGCAATAATATTTGAAAAGATAAACAACTTTTGACACAAACGTGGGATAGAGACAACCATAAATATGTATGTGAACATGTTTAAGAAGATTTTTGGTTCTACATCCTTTGAGCTTCTGCTTGATCTCGTGATTATCCATGACCATCAAGATCTGGACCCACACCAATTCAAACCGGCCGCTAACGGCTAGCAGCTATACTGAGTGAGTAGCAATAGGTAATAATTTCATCTCTCTCTTTTTATCTTCTTTGCTTCCTGCATCAGTATCCTCCTGGTTTTGCCTTTACCATCTATAGAGAGAATTCCAAGCTCATTTCTAGAGCTGTGAAATATGTTGCGCTGTTAATGCATAATGTACACAGAGTGGGAATCCACAACTCTCCCCATAGGAGAGGATGTCCCATAACATGACTCTGAAAAATTGAATAGGTCTTAGGATCTGCTTTAAAGTGAGATTGGCTTTCTCATGGATACTGTCTATGATAGCCTAGCAAATATTTAACACACATGTTTGATCGGCTGTGTCTTTGTTGCCAGAAATTGCTATAACACGGGAAAACTGTGTTGGTAGTGGTGAAAGCAATGTGTGGACCGATGAAATGGAACAAATTATTGCTGTATCACCCACAAAAAAAAATCTCCATTTTTGTCCACTAAATCTCCATTTTAGTGGACAAGTTTTTTGTTGTTGTTTGTTTTCTTTTTCTGATTTGCAACTTCTACCTCCTCTCTTCTCTTTATTTCATGTGTAACATAGCCTTTCCTGCCAAATTCTAATGAAGCCATTCTTTGCATAACATATTTTATTTGCTCCATTTGAGCTGATGGAAATTAGCCTCATTTCTTTATTTGGATATTCCAAAATTTGCCTCAGATTTGCTGGGCCATCAGATGGAAACAAGGGTAATTCGAATTCACCATAGGTCACACCAAGAAACAGTAGCGATGGCAGACAAAAGACATCCATCACACACACCGAACTTCAAATGGTCATTTGCTGTTTTTTCTGCACACAAAGCATGTGCGACCTAGAGAGGATACGTGTCCATCCATATGGATGGTCTGTCTGCTGGCTGACAAGGTAAATGACACTTTATAGAGCTGTGTCGCTCATCAAGCTGCGGTTTCGTGCTGGTGTGTAGGTTAGGCCCTCTTGTCTGTTGTTTCAGGTACAGAATGCCAGTGAATCACTAAAGGTCAATAGACTCAAATGACAGAGCTGAACACCTCTTCATCCTGCACTGATGGAGAGCGAAGAGGAAGTTAAAGACAAGACTTATTTTCGACAGGGAGCCGCTCCGTACCTGAGCAATCATTTGTGCCATGTAATTCCCCTGGCACTGTGTCACAGAGATGCTTCGGAGACAGCTGTGAGGTTTTCGGGCCTTTGTTGTGGAGTCGCATGAAATGATGGATGATGCACTGCTGAATGAAGATGAACCTTTTTCCTGGTTGTGAGACGGTGCCTGCGCTGTGTGTTTGTGTGCTCGGCAATGCAGCCTTCTTGTCTTCTAGAGAATACAGCAATTTATCCTGATTTAGTCTGGAGTGGTAACATCAGTACTTCCCCTCTGTGCTAGACAGAGACTGATATTCAGCCGCTTACGGCTTTAGTTGCATTTACCACAAAACCGTGGTGCAAAACTTGGAAGAATGGTGTATGTGTGTGTTTGGGTTGTATGTGCAAGAGAGAGAGGAGGAGAAACAGTGAGGACACAAGCGAGTGTGTTTGTGAAAACTGTTGCCTCTCACAGTCAGCATGCACACAGCTTGTCTGTGCCAAGGCAGCGCGTCCCACGCAGCTAATGGCGAGGATGTGGAAATGAGTGGCTGGCCAGAGCAGTGGAGGCAGGGGATGTGTTAATTGAAAGTTAGGATCACTTTGTGGCCATTACAAGGAAACGTGAGACGTGTTAACGCAACAGAGTTAGGCAGCACCTGCTGTCACGAGCTAATTGCGTTGGGTTGGTCATGTCTGTCAGGAACAGGTTCCCATCACGCTCTGCCTCCAGTTACAGCTGTATTACTGCCAGAGTTGACATTACCGAAGCAGCCACAGGGGAGCTGGAGCCAGCCTGCGACCTCTCCGCCATGGCTCAGGTTGGCGGAGGCCGCAAAACCAATATATTGCTCAGTCATGTAATTATTTGGCCATTTGATTGTTTTCTCTGGCTCTAATTGCATTTTAATACACTAGATATATTATAGTGTGTGGGTGTGTGTGTGTCTGTGTAGTACCCTTTTTGAATACATTATATTCTTAAAGTGGGGATTTTCCTCTGAAATTATTTCATTGACTGAAAGAGCACTGGTAGGAAAAAAAAAAAAAAAAAAACAAGCTGTGTGTTTTCATTTCATCCTCACTTATATATGCATCAGTCGCAAACCAGGGTGCTGTGCAGATGACTCACTGAGGAGGCATACTGTGCCTTTGAGGACCTGCTAGGGGCAGCAATGTATAATCTGATTTAGACTAGAGCAACCTCCTATTTATTTTTAATTGTCCTACTTTAGCATTTAAGAGCTATTGATCCCCGGAAAAGCATTAAGTGACAGAATCACTATTGCTGTTAGTGCTCCCTGCTTGGGGAAGGCACATCAAAGGACATTTTAATGTCACTGACTTTCTGAGGGAATTTGAATTGTGGTTTTGAACAGGCCAGCCTATGAATGGAAAGGACACGAAATAGACAAACGCAGAAACAAATGTGAGGGCAATTTGCAGCTAATCAAAGAATAGCTCGGAATAGATTTTTTTTTTTTTTTCAGACTGAGTATTTGTAGCGCAATGATTTGACAAAATATCAACATTTAAAAGTCATGTTGGTGTCCTGTTTGAATCCAAGTGTTTCCGCCTGTAATAGCACTTCTTATTTCTTATTAGAGAAAATGTTGCAGAAACAACAAAAACAATGGAAAAACGCTGCCTCTTTTTTGAGCTCTATTTGTCCACTATTTTGCAGATATGGCACCTGTATCTACCGTGGGCTCGTTGTTGGCCGGTTGCCTCGCATTGACTCCACTCACAAAATATGTCCCTTTCAAGTGAGATCTCCCCCCTTCTTCTGCCACCATCCCCAGATGTTTTGATTAGCAGCAACTCGTATGCTGGTCAGATCCCGGGATTAATGATGGATAATTTGCCTAAGGTTGGCAGAGCACACCGCCACGCTGCCAGCCTTTGGATGCCATATGGGCAGAAGCAGCTGTTTTCATTACTCTCCCTTGCCCAGATGTGTCAAACAGGATGCCGACTTCAATCCGCAGTCTTGCTGGCACTTGGTGGGGGGTGCTTTCTACTGGCTTGGCAGCTAATTACTTTAATGTAGCTGGGTATGGAGGCACTACGTGTTTTTTAAAGGCCCTTTACAAACAGCTGAATGCCAGCTGTCACCCCTGTGCACAATGAGGGAAGATGGATAGGTAGTAGCTCAGTGTCTGATGAGGTTGGCCGCAAGCGCAGACCCAGCCCAGACCACGGGCAGGGCAGCCTCTGCACATGAACAAAGGGAAGGTCATCCCAAATACATGCTGCTGACTCACGTGGCAGCTGCTCTACATTGACAACTTCTCGCTTTACTAAAATCTGCACTTTTAGATCCGACCTTGCCCATGTCGTCTACGTATGACGCTGTGGCTGCACTCTCTCCACCTAAAAAGCTACTGCGGGGCGTCGATCAGTGAAACGAATGCGAATGTGGTAATCTAAGCTGCGGAGGTACAGTGCCAAGTCACAGCAAAGACCACACACAGGATAAGCTGGCACGGGAGCAGAGAATGGCAAGTGAAAACAGAAAGGAGGATGCTGCCAGAATGTCAGCTGGGTCTTTACATGAAATTGCACACACCATGGAACATGTGTTCAATGTGTTCCATTTCCTGCTGAGCAGCTCTGTTTTATTGTTCAGTGATAAATCCTGAGATTTGTCACAACTGCCATGTCTTTCATTGTTTGGGCTTGTACGCCGCTGCTGTCTTCAAACTGTGTATAATGTGCTTTGATGTGATTGACACCAGTCAGATTAAACCTTCGCTTTTTTTTTTTCTGGGACATTGACACATGTCAAACGGCCTGAATAATACAAATAATAGCATGGTGCGCTCAGTCAATTCCATCATTTCAGCAGCACAGGGCATCAATAAGTTTTCATTATGCTAGGATGCCATGTCTATATTATCACTTAAACAGTGCCCAGCAGCAGGAGTTGAGTGCTGACATCATGAAAGGGTCAACTGTGCCTGTCTACAGCTTTGATATTTCCATCAATAAGACTTGATGTTTCTACACCTGTATGTCCTCACTCCTGTAATGATCAACTAGGGGTTGCCATCAGTCAATACACTATGATAGTTTCTTCCCAGGGCGGAAGATGATAAAAGCTTTGTGTTCATCTTGCGCCTGCAGTCATCAAGGGTCCAATGACCTGATTTTTAAATGTTTTATTTCCCCTCCTCCCTCACAAGTTTAAAGCGGAGGAGTTGAAATCAAAACATTCAGAATTTGAGGCGCCGCTCATCTTATTGACAAACCTAAGAACGCAAGCGATGTGGAGATCGCAGCGGCGGCGGCGAGCACTCCCTCGCAGCTCAATCCAGCAAAGTCACAAGGGTGTTGTTTTGTTGCTGTTGTTTTTGTTAAGTATTGATCTTAATGTTGCGCTTCATGTTGGCTTCCATTGGGGGAAACGATGAGTAAAGACAGCATTTAGTGAATCAAAAGATCTTTTTAAGCAAGGCTACTAAATGCTTTCTTCTCCCTTTTTTTATTTTCTTTGTGTTTTGAGTGACATTTGTTCAAATTACTGATAGTGCCTTAGGGAAGGTGAAGCCAAACACTTAAACTGCCGTTGTAGTAAATACAAGTCCTGTTTTATTTCTGCAATGTATTATTCAAATTGGTGTTTGTTCGTTGTGGCTCTCTCTACACTTTTCCATGTAGTGCATCCCCTTCACAGCACTTTTACAGTCATGCTCACTTTTGGGCCTTAGCCTCTTCTCCCTTAGGAGCCTATTATCCTTCTTAACATATGCAAAAGCTTGCTGGATTGTGCATCATACTCACTTAGGGACTTGACACACGTATTATGAGACTGGTACTTGTGCGCGAGCTGCTCAGCAACATTCGAGGGGTGCTTCTCATTTAGAAAGCTCCTCTCACTCTGAGCGCCTTCGCAAGGAAAGTCATTGCAAGTTTAGAAACAAACATGACAGGTCATACATCAGCGGGGAGACGTCGTGTCTTCGTTTTAGTTTGATCATCTAAGAGATTCCTACAGTTTAATGACAAGATTGGAAACGAGATGTACCTATTAATTTTATCAATGGTCAGTGTTTATCCATTTTTGTTTTAGATTTAAGATATAAGGTATGACCTTACATTCTTTCTGTTTACTGAGGACTAAGAAACCATTCACCGACCGCCCAATGCATTCTTTTTAGAGAGGAGAAAATGTTCCAAATATTTTTTTTTAATTAGATTCGAGGACACAGGAAAAAGCAGTACTATTTCTCATCATCACGTCTGTTCTGAAAGCACACACTTAACAGAGATCGAGGCACCTCCGCCGTGCTTTGATTTCAGCTATGAAATTTTAATTTGAAGAAAGAAAGGAGGGAACATATTGCGCTCATTCGAATCTAACTTTGTTCCCTCAAACTGGAAGACTGGATTTTCTTAATTAAATTATCCCCCTTGTTCACATACTCAAGGGGGCCATTGGCTCAAGGCAGTGAGAAAAATGTGTCTGGGTTTTTGGATGCACGGCTGGCATAATGCTGGTTTGTGAAGAGAATGAAATGTTTTGTTCTGGTTGGACTCCTTTTTTCCATTCCATTTGGACTCCTTTTTTCTAACTGGCCGTCCCTGCTTTCTTCTGTGCTCCTCTGTGTTGTGCCAGCATCAGCCCTGAGCCTCTCACCGAGAGAACGCTTTGATGTGTCCCCACTGTGCCGCCGCCCCCCTGTGCCCTGATTGGTGGATAGCAGGCGGGGCTGGTGGGGCAATGTGGGAGTGGATGGGGGATGAAAGCGAGAGGGGCAGCGAGGGGGCACCTGCACACAGAGCCTTGCCTGTGTGTCTGCTTCATCTTCAACTGCTTCCCTTGACCGCAGGCTGAACTCCTGTGTCAGCGACCATCACACGGTCGCCATGACCTCCCTCTCCCTCGCTCTCAATTTATTTCCCTTCTCTCTCCCTCCATATCCTCTTCTTTTCTTTCGCTCCCTTTTGTCTGCGTCTCACTCTATAAATGTGTTATGAGAGAGTAGCAGATGACAGGTGAATTTTCCTGGGTGTGTGTGTGTAAGTGTGCGTGTGTGTGCATGTGCGTGTCCGGGTGCGCATGTGTGTATTAGACAGAAAACGAATCTAATGTGCTAATTCACAAGAGAAATATTCTTATTTTAGCATCTGTGAGGTAGAACTCTGTGTTGATAATGATCGCCAATGAGCTTCGTGCAGGAGGCCTATATATTTTTTGTATAAATGTAACCAAAACACAAAATGTAAATCGCATCAGCAATCAGTCAGTGTGTGGCAGATGAACGAAATCCGACCGCATCTGTCAACTGTGAGGCTGATCTCCTGGTTCTCTGTTCTGTGGGAATTTGATTAACCATAAAACGGTGCATTATGTCATTCATATTTATGCCATTTGGAGTTGCCAGAAGGTCAGAGAAAAAGGACCTTTTTTTCACTTTTATTGAGATGTCCCAGCAATAAGGGTACTGTTTCAGCACAGCTGCATGCCAAGACAGGCCAATCAGCAACAATGAACGTCTCTGTGCCATCACATTTCAAACTTCACTAAGTCCAAAGGAAAATGGGGTTTGGTTCATTGCTGGAATATGGTTAGCTCATATTACTCGTGGATAAAGGTATATGATGTATTAGTGATTTAATTTTCCAAAATCTGCTCATATGGTTAAGGTCAACATTATAGTTTGTGTGTTTATAGGGTCCCACCCCAGCTAGAACTGCACTGTGACTAAATAAGATTTAATCATAGAGCTTGATTTTTTTTTTTTTTTTACATATCAAGATAAACTAAACTAAATATAAAACTGGCTTCACGCTTACTGAAATCCAAACACGTGACACGTTGAAATCTTGAACAAAGGGAGCCTGTGTGCAGCTTGCATTCGGAGTGATGCTTTCTGATTTAAGATATTAGGCTTGTAACAATACTCACTTCAGTATGTGTGATGATAATTGGCTTTAAGGCGATGTGCGTGTCTCTCCTTGCAGCATCATATATATATATATATATTTTGTTTTTTAAGTGAGGCCAAGCTGTGACCCTGTTCTCTGGTGCTGCTGATGTGCAGTCATGTTTCCACTATTAGGAAACACTATATGATTAAGAACTATCTGCTTTCTATAGCTGTTTGGTGTACAGAGATCTTAGCTGACCCTTTGTAAATGCAGTTGTTACAGAGGTGACCTGCTTGTAAATGAGGGTCATGGTTCAGGTGCTAAAGGTCACGAGAGTTCACCCTCTCTGTGCATGAGGGCACCTTAGTGGCTGCCACTGTCGACCCCCAAATGCTGAACGTGCATTTGATTGTGTTAGGGCCAATAACGTATGGACCTCCAAGGCAACAGAGAGGTCACCTCTGGACCCATTGAGATGTGAAAGGTGACAGGCAGCAGGGTGTAAGCCAATGGAACTCAAAGAGCATCTGTCAGATGTCTTTGACAGGAGTGTTTGCTCAGCAATCAGGGCATTCTTTTCAAGAGACACAAGTAGTTTGTGGGCGTAAAGATATTGCTTAACACTGTTTGATAAAATGCAATAGTCAACATGGTCTATTTTGAAGCAAATTAATCTAACAGTAATAATCAAGTCGCTGCTAAGTGATGTTTGACTTGTTTTCACTCACTATAGACGTTGCAGAGAAACTTGGAAGAAATTATTAAGGAAGTGTAAAGGACTTTCAAGGCTGTCTGTGCTTGAGAATTTCAGAGCAAAGCATCACAACACACATCACTTAGGCCAAATCCCAAAGGCCGTGACTGGCGCAGCATGTCCCACATTAGCTCAACCACAGCTCACTGAAATGGACTCGCCTGAGTGGAATGAAACCCATAAGGCACCCTGCACACCACGCCAGCGGCTTTATCAGACAAAGATCAATGAACGGCAGCATTCACTCTGAGCACCCAAGCTGCAAGGACAAATACAGTATCTTGGGGGGTTGTGAGAGTCATTGATAGGCTTAGGCTGTGTATGTGTATGTCTCGCCTCCTTTAATCACGTTTCCCAACAGAAAACACTGGGCATCAAGTGATGCGTTACAGGCAGCAAGGCCTTTCAGACAGGACAAAAGGTGGGAGAAGCTGTGGGACTCGAGGCCCAGCCCTCTCATTCGGTGAATGTCTCTCAGTTTTCCAGTGGAGCTCAAAGGGCCTTTGCCCTTCCAGCTGTAAAATTGGCAGACAGGGAGCCTCTAAAATCCCCCACTACTGTGAGTCCACACAAAACTGCAGCATTTACTCTGAATGAGCTAACCAGGCTTTAGCACAGGCCAGATACGACGGAGGCAGAGACTCGAAAACAATTTTGTGAGCATAATTTTATTCAGAGTGAAAGTATAGGACAAATGAACTGAAGGGGATATTAGATAGACTTGAGGAAAGAGAGGCTATTGTTAAAACCGCATGAAAAACGTGGGTAGGATTAATGAAAATGAAACCTTTTTTTTTCTTCTTTTTTTTTCCCCCACAACAAGAAGATCAAATAATCAGTTTGGGTTCAGGGTTTTAGCTCTCATCTCTCTCTTAAAAACCAGACTGTCTCTTTAAGCATTGCCCTGTTAAAGCTTTGGTTGATAAAAGCTGCTACACGATTCTGTAGTAAATCATTACACTGATTAAATGTTTGCAAATATTGTTTTTGTAAATGGTTCTCACTAATGTTCAATTTGCGATGAAAAAGAAAAAAAGCGTTTATCTTGTTGATGGCACATTTAAAAAAGAAAAAATCAAATGTGCGTTTGCGTCCTCAACATTTCTTCCTCAGAGCTCTGAGTGAAAGTGCTGGTGGTCTGCATTCATCATGATTACATCATGGGCTGCATCATGGGCTGTCTGAACTAAACTGGTATCCACAAGCCCCTCACTTAGGGAAATCATTTATTTATCAAGTGGCCTATGAATTAATTGTGTCGTGGATCCACTGTTCATACTGTCAATTATAACAACTGACAAGCAATTAACAGAGTAACAGGTCAGCGTTACACTCAACATCAGAGATCCATTGAGATCCTAAGCCCATGTGATAGTGCATAACACTAGTTTACACCGAGGAAGTGTCACTGTCTCTAAATACTGCATTTGAGAGGGCCACGTGACTGTCAACTACGTAAAATGTAAATACAAGAGGCTTGAGTACAATGTCTGTAAAATGTGCTAAAGATATCACTTGGATAGTACCCGAAAGGACGCACCCATAGTAACTCTTAAGCAGAAGACATTGCCAGTTTGGACCATTTATCTACTTTTATTAGTACTCATTAGTACTTAAGGGTCAGTATCTAGGGGTTTAAATGTTGAATGAAGTATTCAATCATTTTTTTCACTGCTACGACTGAGTACACTCTATAGATTTAAGATCACTCATAGCATTAGCAGCCTAGTGCCATAACTGACCATCTCAAAGCATCACATTAGCCGTTGCTTGTGAAAACACTGTCAATGTTTATTCATCTCTTTTACGACTCATTTATCCACTGTTGGAGAAAACACATGGCAGATCCGCCTGTAAAACTGACACCATTAACAGAAAATACAGCTAACTGACTACCAATTAGAATAGTCGGTGGTCTTTTCTAACCTTTTGCAAATTTATGAAATTGACTAACGACAAGGTTATGACATAGGTTCCAGGACACTTTGAAGGAGGAGGGTAGAGGAGATGTACAGGTGACACAGAGCACATCAGTTGAGGCCTGGCCATGTTGTTTACATGATTTCTAGGACTCACTGTTCATCACAGCCTGTGGCACTCTGTCTGGAAAAGAGAGAAAGGATTGTAACTTTGGCCCTATTGTTTAACAGCTCCCAAAGACGGAGGACATAGAAATTATTCTGAAGAGCAGGAGGCACACGGTGGAAAATGACCTTTAACTGCACTTCCTTAGCTGAATCTCATCCAATTAGAGCACTGTATATTTTCCCTAATAGCAGCTGATGAGGCAGGGCGTATGAGCGAGCACGCCCGACCGGCGTTGCTATGCAGCGAGATGGCTGCTTAGCACCAGAGGAGCGCTAGGGAATAAGTGAGCAGAGAGCTTTAATTTGATAGGGTTAGAATCCTGCAGGCTCCAGGGTCGTGGGTCACCAGGAGCTCGTCTCACACTGAATATGAAGAAATCAGAAGTAAATTGCTTACATCTGCTGCCAGTGGCTGTGAAGGCTGTGATTGGATCCCAGAGGTGTGCACTATCTAACGCAGGCAGCGGAAGGGGGCCTTGGTGCAAAGAAGGCTTGTAATTGGAGTAATTCTGCATTAATAGATGTTAAAAATCCTCCAAGCAGCTGGTTTGAAGAGAGAAATGCAGCGCCTCCATGAAATGCTGCGGGATCATCTTCACGTGTCTGCACTACACCGCAATCACAGCAGCCAACCGCAAACGCGCCGTCTCCCTGATGCAGGCTGCAACAATTCTGTCAGACAGCAGAGAAGATAAACAAGGCAACAAAAGTGCCATGAGAAAATTACTATCCATCAACATTGTCCACAGACGGGGATGAGAGGAAATAGCTTGTAATATTTCTGCCAATGAATAATGTTATATCAGGTCAAAGTTTGAGATGCTCCATATTGCATCGCCCGTGTTTCCATCTACGGATTCCATACCAACAACTCTGCGGTTTATTTGTCTTGAATTCATTGTGATAATGTCTCAGCCATTTTTCCACATTAGAAACACTACATTTTCTCTTGTCAGTGTGACACTGTCTAGTGGTTCATGTTTCTCATCACAGCCCCTACTTTGGGACTGTGTCCAACAGAAAATGGGACAGGCTGTGAATTATCACAAATGCTCTGGCAAATGACACTTCATTGGAAGGTCTTTGTCACCAATTATGTGTCTATTAAGAAACAGTCAATCAGTCAATGTGCAAATAGCCAACCCTCCAAGGGCTCAGCTATTGACAGGATGCTGTCAATAGTCCATCTGATATGATTTAGCTGTTGAAGAACTATGTGCTCGCCACAGAGGATTGACAATCCTGAGGACTGGTTTCCAGGCTAACTTCTATTCTCGGTTGTTTATTGACCAACAATTACTTAAATGAGCCTTTTTAATGGGAATTTATTATTCGCATTGGATTTGCTGAGGAGCTTGCTGTGCGCGAACCTCTTGATTGCAAGGTCCTTAGTACATCAGGCGTAGGTCATTTTTTGCTTAGCTAAATCAAAGTTTCCATTTCACGTGTTATGTAACACAAATGAGCCACTATCCACTTGCCTTGTGGCCCTGAGCATATTATGCAGCAGCTACATTTGACTAAACCAAAAAGCAAATTGGATGTCTGGCAGACTAATTTGATTTCCCAAAAAACCCTGAAACTGAAACCCTGTTAGTTACCTCAAATGATGGACACTAATATTGTGTTTTCAGCATGTAACTGCAGCTCGGCAGACTATCCCTACCCAATCAAAACAGTTGCTTCCTAAATGTTATTGCATTACGTTGCCATTTTCAGATAAATGACTGGAAAGCGGCTCTGCCACACCATTGATGTCCATGCACAAACACATTACATTCACTGGTTTACTCTGGTTTCACCGTCCCACTGTCTCATTTTAGTAATTTATATGCTTGAGATAACGTTCTGCAGAACCATCTTAGTGGATTAAAAAGCATCCCTAAACTAGAAACAGCTTTGGTATGGAATTCGCAGTTTTTGATCTATTACAATTGGGACGCAAAAAATCCTTCGATTCTTTCTCCTGCGATGGGAAAAAGTGAGTTAAATTTCAGTTTTCCGTTCAGAGGGTGTCATACTGCGCGAAAAACTGCAAGCAGATGCACAGTGAGAAAAAAAAAAAAAAAAACAGGCATGCCTGCTTCATATGAACGCGTATGTACACTCTTCCGGTGCTTTGTCAGTAAGCACATTATAAAGTGAATGACAGTCCTGTGTCACTGCATTAGCCTTAACCAGTCAGCTGGTTAGAGAAGTCTTCACTCACATTCTGACACAGCCTGATGGATAATCAAACAAAGCAGCTGATAATAGCTACGGGGTACTCTCTCTCACACACACACACACACACACACACGCACACGCACACACACATGCACTGTCACAGACGCCACATTCACCTCTTTGCCTCCCCTGTCCCTCTGCTGTGAGTGAGCAGAAATGAAAGGATTAGCGTGAAAAGGGTGTGTGCTGTTTTCATTAGAGATTGGACAAAAACCATGTGCATGTTCCTGTCTGCAACTCTCAAGGGGCCCAAGCAGAAAGCAATAAGCAGAAACAGTCTGTCCTTGTCCGTCCTGTAATTACATTAAAGCTCATGTAATTCTTGCCCCCAAAATAGGGGTGTCAACCGCTGTCTTTTTCTTCTTGGAAAGAGGTGTGTTCGCCAACAAGTGCGCATGAATATGTTCATGAATGCAAAGAAAGTGACTCTATGACAGCGCTTGACTCTTAAGTGCTAGTGACCGTGTGTGTCTGCATTTGCGGGATTGTGGGACCACGCAACGTGTATGATGATGTAGCATGTGTGCATCCATTTCCCAGGGGCCAATGGCACTTAACACTTGTTCTCAGAGGGCAGATCCGTTGTCATGGCCACAGCTGGGATGTGTGGACTCAGGCAGGTGGCACAAAGAATAATGCCGTCTATTTCACCATGACATGTACCCACATGTACACATGCTGTTTTTCAGTGATCTTTCCTGATATTTCATTTTAACTTAAGTGTCACTTTCCTCGTTAATTAAACCAGCTGAATTCAATTATGTCATCCAGTTTAGAGGACAGCCATTTCTGTACCTGATGTAAACACAGGAAAAATTGACTTCCTGTTTATCAGGTACACCTAGATTTAAACTAATCTACTGCACATAATAGTCGTCTGTGTGTCCTTTAATCACACCCAAATGATAAACGTTGGGAGCCAGAATGTCGTCAAGGGTGCTCGTCTCGCCTCTGCTTGTTACATCGGCTGTTAGGGGTCAACCACCAATGCTCTTGATATATGGAGTAGCCTAGCTATTGGTGCCCAGCCATGGTTGCCAAGCAACCGGTGCCTGTACTGTCTGTGTGTGTGTGTGTGTGTGTGTATGTGTGTCTCTCTGTTGCCTCGCAACCGTTGCCAATGGTTGCTAAGCTAGGCTAATCCCTTTGATGTGTGATGTTGCAATTGTGAGAACATAGATAATGATGACAATAAAATAATGAATGATGGGATACATGGGGCATCCTAGTCGGGACTCGGCAGCACCCGGTCCACCCTGATAATACAACAACCCTGCAGTAAAATCTTCCTTCAAGAGATTTGTTGTAATGTGCATTTTTCATTCTTTTGTTCAGATGATCTTCTACATTACCTTTTTAGATGCCTATTTCCAAACAGCAGCATAAAAACCTATAACTGAATGTGAACATACATTTATGCACACATATTCATGTTGGAATGTGAGGACACCGTCAGTGCCATTTGTAAACTGAATTGTTGTTTACACAGTTTCAAGACATTCATGCAGCACCTGTTGGAATGGCCGACACTGCTATTATTTCACATAAATATACTGCTTGAATTATTGCAAATTAAAGCCTCCTTGAGCAATATCTCACGCCTTTGTGTTCATCCAGCTGTGTGGAAACGACTTGTCAGCTCGTGCTTTCCTTGTCCGGTGAGTGCCATTTAGATTTTGCGGTCGTCAAACACTGTAATCCTCTGCGCGTTTTCCGCTATTTTCCGGTTTTAACTGACCGAGAGAGAGAAAAAAAAGAGAGAGACAGAGAGAGAGAGAGAGCGTGGGAGCGAGGGAGCAATAGAGAGAGAGATGGAGAGAGAGAGTGAAAGTGAGAGAGAGAGAGAGACAGAGAGAGAGATGCCTGCACAAGTACTGGGATTTTTGCAGGTAGGTGGACCCAGCAAGTGCTCCAGTGGACCTCTGATACACATCGGACCATTGTCCATTCGCCGCTTGCTTGTGGTAGCTACTGCTTTCCCATCCGTGATTGCAGGAGCCTGTTAGCAGAAGGCAGTTGGTTAGCCCATTGTGTGCCAAGAGCGATAACAACAGACAGAGGAATCACAGATGTAAACCCCCGCCACACACATGCACACACACAGACACACAGACACACACACACACACGCGCACATGCACGTTCACACTACCCGTCACGCTTCCAGAGTGCCCATGCATGGGAGCAGCAGTGGTATACACATCTGTCATGCCAATCCAAAACAGGCAATCATGCCACATGCGATCACAAAAGGCTGTGCAATGATGATAAGAGATCAGTTGCAACTGAGCTCTATCTGTGGTGGCTCAGTCCTAATCTTTGTGTGCCCATGTTATGCCTGCGTGTGTATGTGTGGGTGTTTGTGTGTGAGTGTGTTTTTGTGGATGAGTAGTTGGTCAAATGAATGGCAAAACAGATTAAATTCTGATTTCTGATGTTGTACCAGTGGAATTGAGTTTTTATCAGGAAAAAACCCCATAGCGGACATGACCGAATTGCGTTTTGTTTTTGGAACGCACACACATGCACATTCACATGCACACACATGCACACATGCACACATGCACACACACACAGCATCAATTGAAGTTTCACATACAAAAGTATGCTTCTGTTGCCCCACATGTGATGAAGTCATCTCTCTTAGGTTAATACACCTCCAAACAAACTGCATTAGTGACTGGAGAGGAGACGCTGTGGCTTTATAGAGTAGTCACCCAGCCTGCGTCAGAGTGCAGCTGATAGATAGGTTGGGCTCCCGATTGTGCAAACCTGAGGCTGCCTGTCTGACTAATGAACTGTTAAACAAGAGCCATTCATTGTCTTCTGTATGAGGAGGAGAAGAGGATCTGAGTTGGCATATTGTCCCCTTTTTCCATTTCCTGCCATGCATCAATGCACAAATACACTTATAGGAACATGTTTACTTGCAAACACATTCATAGGCAGGGTCTGGTTTTCCCTTGCGGACTGTTATCTCTCATGATTAATCCCAAAATGTTTGATACAATGTTGGCTTATCCGATGACCAGATGAGAAATGCTGGACTTTTTTTACTAAATGTTTAAAACTAATATTGAAGGTACTATCCCTGTGAGATGGAGAGCCCTGACATCAACCCCTGGTCTGGTTTACAGAATGCGTGCGAATGGGAGTTAAGCTGCAGCTGCATACTCGGAAATGTACTAAAATGGTAGAAAGTGATTTTTGTTGAGGAATCAAAAAGCTTGGATGTACTTTTGACCAAATCCACACTAAAAAAAAAAAAAATGAAAAGAGCAAAGGTGACCAGTTGCTGGTGCTTGAACAGAATAGATGCACGCAAAAAGACATTTGAGGACTAATCCAGGGATAAGAGCAAGTATTCTTGTCCAGTTTCCCTTAACAAATGGTGGCAAAGCTGTATTTTTTTGTTTTCTGGCCCTCAGCAATGTGGCGCCATGTTAATAAAAATACCATCAGCTGGTCTCTTGGTCTCATTTAATCAAATTTTATAGCAAGCAACACAGATATAAGCAGTTTCTTGGCGTATGTGTCACAAATAAATGACCATCTCTTTAGAGATGAACATTTCAAGAGGACAATGGGACGGCAAAATATTTTCAGTGGTCTTAAGTGAGTGTTTTCATTTTGGAGAAGAGGCAGCAGTGGGCAGGGGTGGGGGCCAGGGGTGGGGGGGTGACTTCGTGTAAACTCCTTAAAATACTTACTTTAACTTTTAATGTTTGATTGATTTGACTATCTGTTAACACCCACCACCACCACCCAAAAAAAAAGTCATAAAATGTGGATATTTAACTGTAACTGACATTTTGATTCGTGATGAAGTGATTTTACTGTACTTGGTATGATATGATAATTTGTTGTGGTGATTAGGCTATTTACATGATTATATGCTTTTACTCCCATGATAATTTTTGTGCGTTTGGCCATAGCCACAAATCAGCCCCTTGGTCCATGTAGCCCAGCTGCGAGGTGATTTCATGGCTAGAAAGTGGGCCTGGGTTTGCTTTTGGGAAACATCCAAGAACGACTGATGCCGCCATTTCCCTTCTTCTTACAATAAGCAGCTTGCAGCTGAATTTCATCACTTATATCATTTGAAAAGAATTTCATTGTCCACTTCATTGCTTTTAGTGTATTTTCTTTCATCTCACATCCATGGGTTGTGAGGTTTGGAGGGTTGGAGAGGGGTTCTTGACAAATGCACTCTTGGGGTTTTGGCCACTTCTGCCAAAGAGATGCTTCCTCTGCCCTCTCTCTCTTATTAAACCATTTAATTATGTTCGAATTTTCAAGGTAAAAGGCCAGCTGGGGACAAAATGCCACCATCAGTATCCAACTGCTTCAATACACTATAGAATATAGATAGAACAATTAAATCGCTCAGCTAATGTGCATTATGTTGGGCTGCTACACAAAACAACAGGATGACAGGCAGTTTATAGTATGATAAATCAAAGTGTTTAAGAGGAGACCCCCATGTTACACTATGGTGAAAGCATCCTTGCTATGGATCATTCCTGCGTTTCGTACTGTGATGGTTATTGTATTCACTAGCTTTTATTACCTCGGTAGTGTGTGACTGATGAACCCGGAGAAGGAGGAATGCCGCTCAGGCTGATGACACTCCAAGCTGTGAGAAGGAAGGATGCCTATCAAGTTAATTCAATACAAAGCAGTTGGACTGCGAGTGAGATTTCATTATCCCACGTAAAGCAGATAATTCCAAGGGCCATCTGGACGGATGCAGGACATTACGCCTAAGGTGTATTAATATCTCCATTCATTTAGCCAGAGCCATCAAAATCCTCTTTTGATGCAGTTGTCAACTAACCACCTATTGGCCATGTCAGACTAGCTGCTTTAAATCAAACAGAAAAAAGACTGCATGCTGCGCTGAATGTTTGTTTGCTTCTGCCAAAACAAGAAAAAAAAAAGTTAATGTTAAAATGTTGGCTCCCAGCCAGAGATTCCAGCCCCATTTTACACGGCTTGTAAAAGGGAAACCAACTCTTGTCCACATGAAGCTTCAGTCCATGTTACACTAATTACTGCCCTTATTAGGATTCCTGTGGAACATTAGCAATTAGCATATCCATTAAAGCTATGATATTTTCCTGTGGGGGGGAAAATAGAAGAAAAAAAATGAAATGAGGGTAAAATGCATGTTTAAAGCCATCTTCACATGAATCCATCCTTCGGCCTTGGCAGACAAATGTGCACGTACTCCCTCGGCTATGCGGTGCCTTGTAATGAATGTAAAGTCTATAGAAAGGTGACATCCACTAAGTTGGTGCCATAAACACGTTTTGCATTTATTCATGAGGTTAGTAAACCTGCTAATTGCATTTATCAACAACATCCATTATGAATGTTGTTGACTGGATTAATCTATACTGGATTAATCTAAATCAACCAGTGACGTGGATGCGCACATGGATTCTGGCGTCGCCTCACATCGGGCCACACACACACAAAAGTGCAGACATAGATGGATGAGTGTGTGTGTGTGTGTGTGTGTGTGTGTGTGCGCGCGTGTGGGTGGACCCTGCGGTGTATAAAAAGTCGGCCGTGTCCCTCTCAACACATCT
>CAAKHG010014376.1:0-15748 GCA_901007715.1 Dactylopterus volitans
GATGTGTCCTGGACTTCCTACAAGCCAAAACACAAGCACGCATCCATCACACAGCACACCTATGAGTGTGTGGCTGCATGTCACCCACCAACACACATGCACACACACACGCACACACACACACACACACACACACACACACACACAAAGGAATTCACACACACACACACACACACACACGCACAAACACAGTGGCAGGCACAGGATTATTGAGGCAGTATCAAAAAGGAATAATAAAGCAGGTTCTTAAGATTTTAATAAGAATAAAATGAAACAGTAACCACCGAGGGGCCGGCAGGGTTAATCCCTTCTATATTACTGAAAATAAAAAGAGGATAAAAACAGAGAGAAGGGCAGATCTCGAGCCAAAGAGAGAGTGAGAGAGAGAGAGAAAGAGAGACAGAAATGGGGAGAGAGAGGGGGAGAGAGAGAGAGAGAGAGAGAGAGAGAGAGAGAGAGAGAGAGAGAGAGAGAGAGTGAGAAAGTGAATGAGTGAGAGAATGAGAGATGGACAAGAAGAAGGAGAAGAGTAAGAGGGACATGAAGGGGAGGGGGCTGAAAAGAGGAAATAGGAAATAGCGGTCGCTGGCATTAAAATAGAGCCAGTTAAAAGGAATTGAAATTAACAAGTTCATGTAAAATTGCACAAACAGACTTATAATTTCCTGCCAGTCCTTACATTTTCTCGTTACACAAACACCCATACACTCCCACCAACACACATGCACAGAAGTATGACACTGTTTGACTGTGTTTAAACCTGGTGAAAGCCTGGTTCATTCCCGAAGCGTTGAAACACCAGTGTTGGTTCAGGAGCATATTTCCAATGTCAAAGCATGTGTGCCTGCAGCAGATGGCATGAAACAGTTGGCAAGAGTGAGCGAGCGTGAATATCTGTTTACTAATAACCCTTTAATTACTTCAGATAGGCAATGGGATCAAACATGGAGACCCACACAGGAATTAGCCTTAAATGAGACTGGACTGAAAATCTAGGCTAACCCCTTCTGTTGCCATAAAGACCTTTGCAGTGCTCAGAAAATCCTTATGGACATAAAGCAGAGAGCGTTTGAATATTCTCTTTAACACTTAGAGGGATTTATTTATAATCAAACAACATAGCAGATGCTTTAATATAAATTTAAGAGGGAGAAAGACGAAAGACATGAAGATTATTCTCATTATTGATAGTCTGATGTTTATCTTAATTAATCACCTAGGTATTTGATCTTAAAAATGTCTACTTCCACTGCTAAGACAAAAGAGATTTCATTTTTTTTCTTCCTGCCCATAACTCTAAGGTATACAATGATGAATATGATTTAAGGAAAAAAAACCCAGCAAAGTTTCACATCTGAGAAGCTAGAATTTTTAAATTCAAAGCTGCAAATATTAATGATTTCAGTCACTGATTCATGTGAGTTATTTCTTGATTAATTGATTCACTATTTGTCTCATAAAATGTCAAGAAATAGTATATAACACCATCATCCTTTCTTAAAGCCATACATGATGTCGTAAAGTAGCTTTTTTTTGTCTAACAAAGCCCAGAGATATTAATTTTGACACCATGAGAAGAAGAAAATCCTCCTGAAAGGCTGCAACCAGAGAATGTTTGCCATTTTAAGAATGACTCTCTTGATTGACGTATTTGAGTGTTATATAATATGAAAATAATATATCAGTTGTTAAAAATTTTACATAAGAAATGAAAAGGATTCTTTTTTCTTACTTAAGAAAAAATATAGTTTCTTAAATGTAATAATTTTGTCTCCTTTTCATTCTTCAGATTGTAAAGTCCACTGAGGCAAGTGGTTATGGGCGATTAAAAAAAAAAAAGATTTCATTTCATTTTGATTTAATTATTGCTCTAAATATGTGTACAGACGGGCAATTCTGTAGTTCAGCTGATTGGTATTTACCGTGCAGCATTTACACAAGTTCTTATCTGCCATACTTTAAAATCAATGAAACATTTTTTCAATTATATCTTACATCAAGTGTGTTTTCTGGAACAAAGAGGCACTTTTAATATTTTGTTCTCTTGATGCATATGCCACCACTTAAACGCTGCTTAGTCGTTTGTTATGATGGGCAGAAATCCCTGTTTCTGTATGTATGTAAATGTCATGAGAAATTCCTTCATCTGCAAGAATAACGTTAACCTTCTCCATTTTGTTCCGCTGAACCCACCTCAAATGTGTTACAAAGGCATGCACCATCCACTGAGCTTCCCTCCTCTCTGCTCCTTGCTTCTCCTTTGCGCTTTTTATTACGTGAATGGGGAGAGCATGCCATTCACCTGCTGCCCTTTTCCAGTGTGGGTGCATTGAGAAAGCATACATTTTAATGACGGGACCTTTACTTTTGAATAACAGTGAGGAGGGAGGAAAATAAATTGCTGTTCAAAAGGAGATAATACTCCCGGCATTGTGGGATTGCTGGGGATTGGGCAGCTGTGTGGCGATCACCCCAACACTGAGAGCAAGCTGTATAAATTAAGATATAAATAGCCTCATCTGGAGTAGAATTACCAGGGATGTGCTTGAATGCTGGAGCACATGCTTAATATATGCATGGAGGTGTGTCCCTGTGTTAGAGAAAAGAGCATGGCCATAGTACAATCTGGTTGAAAGACAATCCTGCATGTGTATGTGTGTGCACACATACTTGTGACAGAGTGCAGGGGAAACCTAAATCCCACTCAAGTGTAAGGCAAACAGTGGTGGTAGTGTGTAGTTATTGTATTTTTTTCACTTGGATCTCCGTAAAGACCCCCAGGCCTGCACCACCTCCCTCCCTGTCACCATGGCCATCCTGCCATCAGCGGCCAGCTTCACCCTGTACTTGGAGCCTTGGCGCAGGCCCCGCAAGGAAATTAAAAAGGGATTAAGGCTGGCTGACACTTTGTGGCCGATTACTCATTTATTTTTGTGGTTAGTAGCATGGTGTGAAGAGGTAGGTGGGGCAAAGAGGTGGGACATTTTAAAGGTAGCTATCTTAAACTCTCACATGCTGACTGTAATGTTTGTTGTTTATCTGTATAAAACTGAATAAAAGTCCTGCTTTTAAAATTCACTTAAAAGAAGACAAACAAGCTTCAGTGGTTTAATGTACTCAAATTAGTATTAAATATAAGAAGGTACAAAAAATACCTAAACCTAAAATTGGACATATGTCTGTGGTGTCCATGTTTTTTTCATAATACATTCAGACAATGCCAGCAATACAGCTGTTTCATGAAGTTGAAGGTTAATGACTGTAACAGCCTTCTACCATGAGACAGCAGAATGAATTATGGACAACATACCTCCACCTCTTCCAGGTGTACAAAAATGAACCCAACACAGCCAATACAGAGACTGCCCCAGAGTCTACACAGTAACCATCAGGAAGTGTAGCAACTGTCAGAAGGTGCCACGTCTACCCTTACCTAGTGTGGGTGATCAGTTTGCTGCTGAACAACTCATTTTTTTAACATTTGAAACAGACACTGATGGTTATAGAAAGTTAGCATTATACAGCATCTCGACTTTCTTGTACAATTCCTGAACATAAACATAAATGTCTTTACAACAACTATTTCGCTCAGAGCAGCTGTCATCATCAAGGCACACTTCCTTTTTTTTTTTAACTCTAAAATAACTAATTATAACCAGACTTATAAGAAACATGAACATCCCACAAATATGCTACTGTGATAGAAACCACCTGATATTACAGAAATCATCTTCAGGTAAACTCTATGTAATTAGTACTTTTAGTTTGGTCCAAGCCCGATCCGCGAACATGAAGGGGCCGGGATTTAGGACCTGTAAGTCAGCCAACTACCAGCCTGATGAAGATCTTTTGGTTTCACTTTTGAGGAACTGTCATGCTTTCTAGTTTATATATTGTACATATGTTCTTACCTGGTAAAGGCATTACAATCTCATGTGAATATTCCCAATCCCCACACATGCCTTCACAAATATTACCAGTAGACCAAGCTAATAATTTATTACTTGGTTTTCGGATCTTACGATAGTTAATCTTGAATATCATCCTCCTGACATTTGCATTCGCCCTTTATTTGACCTCTATGGTGCCTGATCATGGAGTTGGGTATGCTTAGCAGCAAGTCTCCTTTGATTGTGATGCACGTCAGGCAACTCAGGTTTACTGCCTCTTTGTATCAGGACTCAATATCATTGCTGCAGGGAAAACGAATTGTACAGATGCCAATGTTTGGTCTGCTAATTAGCAGTTTGTATCAGTTATTAATAGGCATTACCAGTCAACTGGGCTCCTGCTTGGCAGCCTCCAGCAGACTGTGAAGGAGATACAGGCAGCATGCTTCCTCTGGAGTGGCACATTGCTGCAGCCCATGGAGATATTTACTGCATCAGTCTTCAGTCAGAACCAGTGATTCTGTGTCTTACCAGACTGTAATGAATATTTTTCTAAAGGCGAGTTTGAAAAACATTGGTATTAATTAGTCATGCTTATTTATTTCTTTAACAGATATTTCCTGATTGATTTTGGCATCATTTTTGCTTGTTAAGTTATAGTCATAGACTGTGGAAAAGAAGTGGCTGTAGACTGCAGCTCTGACAGTGAAACCTTCATTTTTCCCTCATTCCCAGCGGGGCAACTTCAATCGTTGCAAAATTAAGTTAGATTGTATGGCTGTCTATGAGAAAGTGACCCTAATTCTCACCTGATTTGTTACCTGAGTGAAAACTTTCCAAATGAGTTTATGGTCACCACCACTGCTCTCAAGTCTTTTGCAATACATGATGATAATGTATGGCATGGTCCCAAATAGTAAAATATATGATAACACAAGGTATGGTTGAGAGCATGGCTATCTTGTGATTGTCAAGTCACAACCGTAGCACTTGTCGAAATATGGCCACCTCAGGCTGTGAAAAAACAAGATACTGATGGAAGTCTACAAACCAATGTGTGACACTGCAGTTGCTTTTTAAGGTATTTTACACAGAATGTGGTTATAGAACAAGTGCAAAGGGACATGAGCACATGAAAGTGATTTCATTAAATGAAAGGAATTTTTGGAACCAAGTGTTTCTATTCATCAAATTAAAAAAGGTTAAAATTATTAAAACATCAACATATTACTGGTTTTGAAATTAAGACAATAATTTGACCTGGCACTAGTATTAAAAAGATTCTAAACATAAGTAACTTTTCAGTTTTCCAGTCCTGCCTATGGAGTGAGAAAGCATTTCCACAAAAAGTGCAAAGCAACCGAACAACCTCTGAAATCAGTACAATGATGTGCCCAACAGTGATAACTATGAGCTGAGTTGTGGTGGGCATGAGGTGAAGCGAGGTGTGATGAGGTGGCAAAGTTATCAATTATCCAGAGCACAGTGGCCCTCTGGCTTCCTCCAGATCTGGTGTTAAATTAAGTTGTCAGCGCTGTCTCTGCGATTTCCCCCTTCACATGAGCAGACGGTGATGGTGTGTGATGGCCCGCTTGCCGGAACTCCTTGCTGGCTGCCGCTCTGCATCTCGCCTGCAATTCATCAGCTTCTGAACGCACTGGCCCAGGCTCAGTCCAGTGCACGCCGCGTTGCACTGGAGCCAGCCAGCCTGCCATGCACCATGGCAGAGTAAAAAGGATCAGATCACCTTCCAAAAATCCGCCATAGAGGACAGGGTGCGGTAGACTTTTGCCCCAATGTTTGAGGCTGGAGTGGACTTGGTACATGTTTGAACTTGAGAATGTCTACGTGAGTGTGTTTATATTTGGGGGGTGAAAAGGTGTTGAGAACAATGGAAGGGCATCATCTTGGGAAGTGCAGGAAGCACAATGACGGCTCTGGCCCTGCTGGCCGGTTGGGCCTCAGGTGAGGGCAGAGAATATGGGACACAAAGCAGGGAAGCTTGGCACATGGACACTAGCCACCAGCTCCCTCCCGGCGTACTGCTGAGTTGAAGGGCGCTGCAACATTCAATCACAAAAGAGAAAGAGAGACTGTGAGGGGAGGAGACAGAAAAAGGACAACCAGGTGACAGAAATAATGGATCTGTAAAGCAGCAGGGTGCTAAGTTCTCAGTGCTTAAGTATTTATTTGTGATGAATAGTAATGATGGCACACTTACAAAGCACTTGTTTAATATGGAGAGGGTTTGAGGGGAGCAGGCATCTTTCCTGTGTTTCTTTAACAAGGCTGGCGTGCTCTGAAGCAGCCTCTGGGAGATGCCGAACCCTGCTCAGCCCCCCACCTCCTCTCCGCACTGAAAAACACTTGCCGTCCCTTTACACTGTCCATGACTCTATACTGAATAAAACATTAAACACCATTCTGAGATATTAACCTACTTATTGAAAAAAAGTCAGTGATTTATGTCTATTTGGTTGGCTTTCAATGCTGCCCAGCTGTCACCACTAAGCCTGTAACCTAAATTATCAAGCAATACTCTCTCACTCTGGTTAAGGGAATAAGCACTCCTTTAACACTTCAAAAGCCCCGACTGTACCAAGGTAGAGTTTAATTTTTCCTACACTTCTTAAGTTCTTAAGTTCGGGAATTTTTCAATCTGGGTGATAATGAGCGCATGGTTGACACTGAGGATAATAATATTTCCCTTTTATGTTCATACTTAAAGTTTTCTGGGCTAATTTATGAAAACAGTGCTTAATCTTTCACCAAAAACAGCAAAACACTGGGCACTACTCACAGTGGGAGCACCCTCCCAGTTAAAAAGTAGCATCCAGGCCTCGGTGTGTAACTGGCAAGGGGTTCAGCAGCCATGGATCAAACAGTCATAACCTCCTGTTCCAAAGATAAGCTGCAATCAGATCAGTGGGGGATCTTTAACGGGAGGAGAGTGTGTTTGTGTGAGAGGGGAAAAAAGGCAGAACAGACGGGGGAAGTAAGCATGAAAAAAATGAGAGGTGGAAGGAACATGTTTGTACTCAGTGTGTGTTGGGTCCACAGTGAAGATGGCAGCCTGCTCATTGGTGACGTGCCTGAACGGAACCCAGAGGGGGGCGCAGACTGAGCCCCTGCGCTTAATTGGGCACTCAAATGTTACCAGTCCCTTCCCAAATGAGTTGGAGGTGACACATGGCCAAGAGTGGGAGTGCGGAGGAGCTTGTGGAGAGAGGAAATGGAGCAGAGGGTTTAGCACCTCCTGTGGCCAAGTTTTTTTGCTCCTTCTGGGTTTTTCAGTCCAAAAGTGAATGATAGTGCATTTGGCCTCTCACAGCGCCAAAGATGACAAAGCAAAAAATTAACCCCAAAATGGTGAGGACATAAGGAAGTGAAGCTCATTTCATTTTTACGTTTGTCAAAGAGTAAACATGTTCATCTGTTGCAGTGGGAGGTGCAGTTGTGGAAAGAATATAATGATTTTATCACTGAGAGTGTGCTTTAAAATAAATTGTTACTTTTAGAATAAAATAAACACCCACATAAGGATGTGATTACATAAAAAAGCAGGAAGTCAACTACATTTCTCATTTATGAAGACAGAAAATGCAAACATGCACTGAAGCAAGATGAGAGCAAATTCATGTTTTTTTTTTCCAGTTCATCAAAGCCTCTACCGACTAATCCCTTTCTTATATAAATAGCTATTTTGGTGGAAAGGGTAGCTGCCACATAGAGTTCTAACCCTTCTGTCCCTGAAGCTACAGCCAGGATAAGCTGTGTGTTGGATTGGCACATTGGCTGCCTGGGGCCTGCTGCTGTGCTGGCCGCCAGTACAGATGGAGGGCAGGGCTGGGCAATGCCAGCTTGTCAGTCGGATTAAAACGACTCATTTATTCACTGAAGTATCGTGCAAAGCGACCGGGCCAAAATGGGGTGAGGGAAAGGAGGAGAGGAGGGTCGAACAGCAGCGAAATGGGGGCAGCTTGGATGTGCAAGAGGGTCCTCTGGTCTCTAGCCCTCGGCCCTCCCTCTTCATCCCTCTCCTGCCTTTTTGCTGGTTACTTATCTTTCTATGACTGCCAGAAGCCATTACCACAGTGTACGGAAGGAGGACGGCAGGGTAGCATCTCCTAGCGCCTGGGTGACAGATTGCTGCACGCCAATGGAGGCGGAGGAGGTGAGGGGTGAAAAGTGATTGGCTCTGATGGACAGGAAGTGGGCACTGAAGGCTGGAGAAGAAGGCGGAGGAGACAGAGAGTCAGGGAGAGGATGACAAGACCTGGCTGTGTGACCTTTGTGGTATAGAGTGAGTTACTTAAAGGGGCACAGGCCCTGCTTTTAAGAGCATGCTTGGCAGCGGTGGCCGCTGTAGTGGGTGCAGGCCAAACACGGATGCCAGGGCAAGAAGAGATGGCCCCCGATGCTGAGTTGTCTGGTTGTGCCCAGAACCCTGCTGTTGTTGCAAAACCTCAGAGAGGATAGGTAGAGGACGACCGGCAAAGTCTGCAAATTCATCCAAGATAGCTCACTACAGTGGACTCACCTCAAAGTCGTAAAGTGTTGGGGGAAAGATTTCAAACTCAAAATTTAAATCTTCAAATCACAGGAGACTGCTGATGCCACAGCTGTGGCATCAGCAGTCTCCTGTTTATAAACCCATGGTTTCTTTGTGACAATGATGAATGACCTTTTACAGAATACACTGTTGAGAGGCATCTAGCTGAAGCTGACTAACACTCAGGTCACTGACAGGCCAGAGTTGTGTGTTGGTCTGTTTTGTCAAGGGGGGTGAGGCTTGAAAGGGTTTTATCGGGTCTAATTACTCCCGATAGCTGCAATTTACAGGTTGACAGCAGGGAGAAATCGGCAAGATTCACACTTCTGTGGGTCAGCATCTGTCGGCATTACTGCACAGCGCATGTTGCCGGCCAGTCGGAAACAGTAAACAACAAACGGCATGTGACAGATTAGTAGCGCAGTCTAAAGGACCTTCCACTGACACATAATTTCTGTCACTCTGAGAGTTTGTTTCGCAGCAGCTGTCACCAATAAAATTAGATAGCAGGAGAAGGGGAGGAGTTGCTTTTGTTTCCAGAGGGCTGGGTGGTTGAAGGAGAAGGAGGAGGAGGGTGAAGACAAGGTGCAGGAGGAGGAGAGAGGGATGAGGTAAATGGAGATGGGAGGGAGGGTTAGCAAGAGCGACCTGTTTTAAAAGTCTGGCCTCACTATTTAATGGAGTATTAAGAGGAAAATCAGGGCAGCATCAAGCTTTATATTTCTGCTGACTGAAATTATCCTCGCTGTTACTTTCTTTTTTAGATCTGCAGTACAAATTGTCTGTGTCATCCTGAAGTGGTAATTTTAGGTCAGTTTGCATCAGCCTGTGTGGTTCAGTTACCAGAAAGCATTATAACAGTACATAGAGTTTGTTTCACTGCTGACAAAACTAGCAGACTTTCCTCTCTCTTCTCCTCCCACGATGCTCTCCCTCTCTTGGTCCCATGCAGCTCAGAGACAAGCCAGGTCTGTCCAGTGCCAGAGAGGGTTGGTAGACTTCACAGCTCTCCTCTGTCCACCTCATTGCCTGCACACAGGCTATCTGGCCAGCTCCCGTCCACAGGGAATACTTCGTACATCCTGGCAAAGCATTTTTTCCTTGACCTCCAACTAGAGGACATCCTCCAAGGTGTTTGCTCATTAACCTGGCTGTTTTTGTCAACAGATCAAGTGGAGACAAAGGTGAGGCTTTGTCAGAGGAGCTTCTGCAAACAAAGCAGGAAGTTTGGCAACTGTTATTAAATCAAGCTGAACTATCCACTAACCACTAGCAATACTGACAGTTTTGTTCTAAGCTGATTTCTCTGCAGCATCTCTATCAGATTGATAATATAATATAATATAATATAATATAATATAACATAATATAATATAATATAATATAATATAATATAATATAATATAATATAATATAATATAATATAATATAATATAATATAATATAATATAATGTAACATCTTGTCTTGTTTCGTTTCGTCTCGTCTTATCTTCTCTCGTCTTCTTCCATTTATCCTGGTCCGTGGGGAATCAATGGCCAGCCGTCTGGTCCACATTGCACCAGACCCATATGGTTCCTCCTGCAGGTGTTGGGCCTGCCTTGGGCCGGATCTTGCATCAAAGGTTTGATTCATTTACTGCATATAATTGAAAAGTGATAGCTATATTCTGGTGTTACCCACCAAGTCAGTGCACAGAAGGCAGTGGGGTGAGAACTGACTGATGACTGCTGTTACTCAGGGAAACTCTTGCAATGAGGAGGAGGAAGTATGGTTTTCTTTTAAAGTCAAACAACCAATACATCGAAATGAAGCCTAGGGCCTGTAGTTTTTAGCTGGTATTAGGTACATTTAGATTCTTATTTCCTCAAATTAAACTGAAAAATTGTACCTTGTTTTTCAGTCAATAGTCATCCTTTTATGATGTAACATGCTGTTTATTAGCCCTTTATTAGCCATGATTTTCATGATTCTTTTACTTTGATTTTATTTCAGAATTAATTACATGCCAATACTAAATTTACTGGACGCTCTGCAGGTGCAATATTCACAATGAAAACTTGGTCTTAAATATGATATATGCCAAGACAACAAAGTGATTTAGTAAATGCTGCAAATGATGGGAAATTTTAGTTCATGAAATATAACTCGCAGCAGATTGTCTTTTATGGGCAGATGGATGCCTCTGGTGCAGGTGTGTCTCCATCCTCCACCAGTGAGTACATCTATAACAGTGGGCAGGCATGGGGTGATCACACAGGTCTGGCCCTGTCCTGTTTAATATCTAACGGGAGACTGCCTGGTGGCTCCACTTGCCAACCTCCAGAGTCCCCAGTTCTTCGCACAAGTGCCATATGGACGACCAGCCCCATTCCATTAGCAAGGCCTGAGCAGAGACGAGAGCAGACCCGGACCCGAGCCCTGCTGGCCTTCCCCTGGCACTGCCACAGGGCATGTCCTGCCCACTGCCAGCTGCCTACACTAGGTCAGAGGACGCAACAGCCGCTGCCTACCTGAGTCTGGAAGCAGCAGCTGCTCAGTACACTGAGACACAATTCATCAATGCGGAGGTTCATACAACTACAGAGCACTACGAGAACCATATCACTGAGAGCTGCTGCTGAGAGTCTGTCTTACACTCACACCTAACAAAACCAACATGTAACCACAGTCATGCTACAACTCTGCTTCCATCTCCAAATAACCTCATGCACCCCATGAATCAGACCACAATTTAATTTTTTACTCATTTCTGTTTAAAAATGAATAGATTAGCAGATTTTACACAATATGACTCTCGTGATAAAAACACACAGTAAAGTGAGGTTGTAATGTATTTGCAAGAATGTCACTGCATCGTAGTGGAATCTCTCTGTGTCCACTAGCACACAAGTTCTCCTTGTGTCGTGATTTTATGTTGTAGGCTCAATATATCTGCATATCCAAGTCACATTGTAAAGACCTCCATGGGTAAAAGTTGAACTTTCCAACTGTCAGGTTCATACTTTAATTTTGGGTGTCCACAAGTATAGGCTTACATATTTTAACATAAAAAAAACATTATTTTTGTCATACTGTCAATTCTGTAGCACGTTGATTCACGTACTTGAAATGCTGGTCCTTCTCAGCTCCTTTGTTGAATACATTTATGTGTATGTTGCAGTGCATGCATGGCTTCATTCAATATGGCAGCGTTAATGTACATATTGCTGCTGACTGGGTAACACCTCTGACACACCCAGCAAATGAGAGACAAGGTACCTCAAAGCCTTTGGCATTACCAAATGACATAATTTTGATGAAAACCATGGTAAAGACGAAAAGAGTGCCTCAGAACAGGTGCCTTTGTAATGTAAGCCAAAATGAAATCACTGTAACACAGTGTTCAGTTCCAACTATAAGTCCTGTTCTATCGCCATCGAGGCTAACGCTGAAAGTCAAGCCTGCCGTGCCATATTTCTGGCTTATGTTTTAATTCGCTTTAGGGCTGAGAATGCGCGCTGAGGGAAGCAGTGGACACAGGGACAATCAGTGTAGCACCAAACACCATGTAGATCGGTCGCAAAAAACATGTATTCCCAGCAATATAACTTGCAGTGCTCCTCAGAGCATTTGAGCCAAGCGTGCCACACGTAGTTACTGAATAGAAAGTGGCAAACAAATTCTTTTCCTGGTTGTGACAGGCTTGCTAGTTTCGGTGTTGCCCTTAACAATGTCTAGCATTTCTTGAAAAGTCCGTCTTGAAAGTAACATTGTGAGCAAATCTGCGACCAAATCAATCCCCCCTGCCCCCAGCCATTGTGGGTTGACAAAACAGCTATTAAATCAAGACAAATATATTTTTGTGTGCGCTACAGGTGCAGTTTGCTAGCTCTGACATGTATGTTCTTTGACCCTCCAATCAAAGACATAATTGTACCCCTGCTTAAATGGCCTAATTGCTCTGAGTGTTAAAGAGACCATTTATTTTAGCCTACAGGTGCCCGCACCACTGATTCTGAAAGCCTTAAGGCAGATTTCTTTGACCCTGGCAACACATGATGGCTGAAATATAATTGGATAAAAGCTCTAACATAAATATACACCACTGGAAGCAGCGCAACCAAGAGAAAAGCTCTGAAAGGAAGAGAACTGACTATATTGAATCATTTTATGAATATTAATAGGAACAAATGTAAAAACATAAATTAGTGATTCTGGTAGTGTTGAGGCCAGCAGAGAAGGCCTCGCTGGCTGTGATGGCCCACCACTGTATTATGGCCATATTCAGGGTTCATATATTTGATTTGGGTGACTACCTGCACATGTTCATGTGTTACAATGTTCGGAGAACGCTTCCGTTTCATTATACTGTACATTGCTGAAGCGCCTCTACTAAGCCTCGAGCAGAAACGCCCCCTCTCTCCCCTCCGACAAGGCCCGCTTTGCTCTGATTGGCCAGCTGGCCGCTCTGTTGTGATTGGTGAACCGCTTCCATCGCATGGCGAAAATGTCACGCCCCTTCAGCAGAAACTGATTTCAGCAGCAAGCCAATGGGCCGCTTTATTGAGCAGCTGAAAACACGAGTTAAAACGACAAAAATAGCGGGGAAACATATCGGACGCCATTGTTCGCCTCCGGCAGTCCCGCAGAAGGAGCCGGGAGGCCCGGACGTCCACAAAAGAGACTGGAACAGGACGTGTCAGAGTGGTAAGTCATTTTAATTTTCCTTTTTATTTAATTTTATTGTACCTTAACAATCTCACATGGGGAATTAATTCTCTCTCACACGCGCGCACGGGCGCGCGCGCACGCTCACACACACACACACACACACACACACTGTACATGTGTAGTTGGTACACACAGAAGCAGTGGGCTGTCACCATTACAGCGCCTGGGAAACGTTCAGTGTAAGGCTGTTACACTGAATTTTCTCCACCTGACGAGTACGTTGACGAACTGTAATGTACGTTACTGTATTTATGTACACTTGTGGCACTTGTGGAAACCGAAGTACGATGCCCACAGAGCTAGAAAATATGTACAGCAAGGAAATAGGACTGGAAAGGCGATCAACGATTACTATGATATATTACCAAGCCGGGTTACAAGTTAGCTGGTAATGATAGCTTTAGCACACAGCTAATGATATGTGCAGTAGTGTGAAGCAATTGTTGGGAAATACTCCAAATGTAAATATTTTTGTATTACATATGTGTGTGTGCTTTCAATCTTGATTTTTTTTATCAGCAGTCTCACTGCAAGTTCAGCAGATTTGGAGGTTTTTTTATACAGCAACAAATTTGAATTACCTATTATACAGCAAAATGCATTACTTAGCTGGTTAATATTTGTCCTCTGGAGTAATAATGCCTCTTTACTCATGATATAACAATGCTATTTCATATATTTCACTATATGACTCCAAAAAATGTTTTATTTTATTCATTAGGTTCTCAGAATGGATCAGGTCCCCATAAACTGTCAGGTTTACCCGAGGGGCCAAGACCCTAATTGTTTGAACCCATAAACCTTGGAGAACATCCATAATATCTACAGAATGGACTATGGAATTTGCTGTGGAGAACAGAGGTAAGTTCATCATGTCTTTATGTAATTTGATCCAACTTCATAAAATACTTTATTCCAGACAATGTCCATATCATAAACATAAAATAAAAACAGTGAACTTTCATTTATTAAGGGCCCATTGAACAAATGAAGAAATAAGAAATAATTGTCACTAAAATGTATTTATTTTTATACCAATGCATTTGCAACTGTTTTAATGGATTCTATTTCAGACAGGTGTTTCAGGCATCTTGCGTATGGCAGCTTTGTGAGCTGGTGCTGGGCAGTGCAACAGTGTGGTCATCCCATCATTCGCGTCCTCCGGATCCGCCAGCAGTTTCTGGTGCTGGGTGCTGCACCAGTGTGGTCATCCCATCATCCGCCAGCAGTTTCTGAATAAAGCTGGCCGGTACCATGGCCTCTGGCCGCCCCTTGATCGAACCTAAACATGTAGCGAGTTACAGCATCCTCATTTGATGGTCTGGCAGACTGGGACTGGGGCCCATGAATGGTGCAGGGTCCTCAAACACCTCCTCAAACACCAGCCTCATCCAGTCTGCAGCAACAGAGAAAGTGACAGGCTCTGCTGGTATGATTCCATACCTTCATGTAACAATGACAGACAATTAGCACCACAAGGCCAAAGACTCAAGGTATACTAAATAGCATGGCCTCTTTCATTAATAATGTCATTACAATGTACTCAAACCTTAGTTGATTGGAGTTTTTTCTAACGTACAGTCTGTTGGTCTATCCATTTGAGTATCAAGCATGTTTCACTGGATATTATTATTAGAAGTACTTATTAAACATTCATAAAATAGCAACAACTATAATTAATTTGGAGCCCTGCCTTAAAATCATATGTGCGTCTACCTTTCCTATCTAATTTACAATTGAAAGTGATGAAATATAACGGAACCCCATACCTAAGGGAGGCTTGAAAACCTTGAAATTGTAGCTGGACCACAGTCTGCTATTACATATGATTACTGGACCCTAGTCTATTACGTCACGTATTTGTTATTTAGGTTAAAGAGTTGAGTGTATAGGCTTTTAATCAAAGGGACCGATACTCCCTAAAAGTTGCTCCTTTCCTGCACAGGAAAGTGGGAGTGGGGCAGACTGAGGCAGCGCCATCCGGCATATTTTGTGTCAGTATTTTCCTTGGCAGCCTGTACCTGCCATGGGACCTGAGGCCTTTTTTAATTAATCATCACACAGGATGAATAATTCAGCCATTATTGCTGTGAATAAATAGAAATACTTCCTCCAGGGCTTTAGCCAGTTTCAATGTTTTCTTGAATAACCTGCAGATTAAGGCCGGGCCTCAGGTGAGCTCACTTTCTTAGTAATCAGAGGTGGCATGACTGTGTAAACTAAACAACTACTCCCTTGATTCAACAGGTCTAGAGTTACTGCCCCCATGCTCAGATTGGCAACAACAATAAAACCACGAAGAGGTGATGTGATTAACACTGATTGTCTTGGCACGTCAAAGGATGGAATGTACAAATTAGGCAGCAATTGATCCGTCAATTCTCGAGGTTAATATGATGGAAGCAGGAAAAATGGACAAGTGAGTTTGACAAGGTCCAAACTCTTGTGGCAAGACAACTGACTCTTCAAAGCAACAATTCTTGTTGGGTGTTCATGGTATGCAGTGGTTAGAACCGACCAAAAGTAGCCTATGGACGACCGGTAAAGACAGGGCCATGGGGATCCAAAGCTCACTGATGCTTGTGGTTAGTGAA
>CAAKHG010014378.1:0-12061 GCA_901007715.1 Dactylopterus volitans
CAGTGAAAAAAAAAAAAAAAAAAAAGCAGTGCTCATCACCGTCATGTGGATTCAGAAATAACTGTCCAGTTGACTTACCAGAGGGAACTCATGGGAGACCCTCCCATCTGGGGGCAGCTTAGCACCAAATCCCAAAGCTGGGAACATCTTATCACTGTCATAGTCCTGGATGATCTCTCCCACAGCCTTCAGTGCCATGGCATAGGCATTCATCTGGTATGGGTTCATGTAGTGGAGTGAAGTGGACTGGGAAGGATTTCCTTTCAAGACAAGAGAAGTGAGAGCCAGTGATGCAAACCCTCAAACTGAGACCAAACTGACAGCTGCAACGAGAAACGTGAGTGAGCCCAAACTAAATTGTATGCCATGAAATGGAGTCGGGACTGGCTTGTCAGCAAAAGTCAGCAGTATGACGACGGCTGCTGCACAGTGATAATAAAAGATCCTTAGATTGTATTTTTATCGTGGTTTTGAAGCTACATTGATATTTCAAATGCTCATAAAGGACATCTGGGAGCATAGAGAAGAAGACAAGGATGCGATGAAAATGCTTGAATATCAGCTGCTGACTTTATAACTGGACAAGCTTGGCCCGGGTAGGTCTTTATGAGGACCCACATTGGACCGGATGTTTGGTGTATTTTGTATTAATCTCATTCATTGATTACAATAATCTTTTTGTGCTCTTTTGGGTGCATCTTAATGTTGTTCATTTGTTCATCTCTATAGGATGAAATATGCCATAGCATCCCATGAAACGGCACTATTTGTACGTTATATATTTTATATATTATGATTATAAGTGCCCTCTTTAACTTTAGAACTGCCATGCAGGCAGTTTTAGCCTCCTGCCTTTTTCAAATTCGTGTAACTGTAAAAATAAAACCCCCTGCATTGCTCAGTTAATGACTTTTCCTAAAATGGCTCTATTAATGATCTTCTGAATCATGGGGGATAAAAAGAAGGAGAAGAAAAAATATATATATAATCATTTAAACCTTGAACCACAAATTGGAAATCTTTACCACCTAATAGAAAGTTCTGTATAAGGCTGTGCTCATTATTTGCACCACGGCAAGTTGCTTAGCAACACCCATTATATCTTTCGACAAGCAAGCAGCCATATCATGAGCTAGAGCAGGGATTTGGATTCAGATATGGAAACAAGTCAGAGCAGAGGACAGATGAAAGCCCAGGAAGTCCTGACAAGACTCCAGGACATGCATGAGGAAGAAGTGAATGAATGGCGGGATACACACATATAAGGTACGGTGCTTAAATTGGCTGTCTGTTGCAGCACATATGCTGCAGCTGAGAAAGAAAATCATGCTCAGTTCACGTTTCTTTCGCCGCAATGTTCATAGTCAATGTTTCTCAACTTGTGTTTATTTTCAGCAGTTGTTTTTAAACACAGAGAAATTATTCATGCTAATTATTGGTCCTCATGATATATATACTCATCATATTTTAATCCCCCATAATTTAACAATTGGCTATTGAATTATTTGAAATGTGGTAATTTGTAAATAAGCCCCATGAATCCAAAATTAGGTAATTTCTTGTTATATTTCTAACAATGGAAGAAAATTAACACCAAGAAGTTACATTGTTGTCGTTGCTGATGTTATCCCACTTACGCCCCCTTAAGTTATTTGACTGTTGGCAGTTCTGGTGTCAAAAGCTTAAAGATACCATTGTTTAACACCCCGCCACCTCCTCACCCTTTCTTTTTACCATAAGAGCACTTCAATCATACTAGTCTCAAAAGACAAAATGAATAATGCATGCAGACAGAAAAACGCAGCTCTTTCATTCTTCAAAAACGGTTTAGTCCAACATCAGATGACAAAGCAGAGCAGGACGATGGTCATTGAAACACTCACCATTTGATGCAGTGAAATCAATGGCCACTGTGAAGTGAATCTGAGTTCTGAAAGACATGGATAGAGGAAAGGATGCTGTTATCTAACGGAGGGAAGTTAAAAGCAGTTTAATGGGTCTCTGGTTTAACCCTGCTATCTGCTCTATCTGTCCTCGGAGACAAGGTGTAACAAAAATGAATCCTCAAATAATGGTGATAATAAATGTTTATTGGGATTCCACAGCAGCCTCTTTTCAGCTTTTGCCAGCTTAACAACGAAGGATCAAGCCACGCTTGTGTTACTCAGCGTGTATTTACTTATGTTGGCAAAATCAAAGCCACAAACACATTGCCGCAGCTGTTTTAGTAATTGGACTGGACATCACACTGAAGGAACATATGAATATTGACAACGAGGAGAGCTGCAAAATCAGAGTACCCTTGCTGGTTGATTTAAATACTGCCTTTTATCGTAACGTGCGAACATTTATATGATTCTATGCAACAACAACAACAAAAAAATCCCATCCTGTAACCACGGCAATAGTCTTGCTCCACTTTGCTGTATAGACCTAAAAAGTGGTGTCACAAAAATGTCTGAAAAACCAATGCGTTTTTGTTGTGTCTCCCTCCCCTCCTCCCTCCCACGACCCCACTAGGTCCTGCCCGGAATCTGCCCGGACTCCTCCTTTGCAGAGCAAACCTGTCTGGCAGCTGAAGGGCCCCCAGACTTCCCATTCAGTATGCCTTAGATGCCGGACAGGACACAAAATAAAAAAAGAAAAAAGAAAAAAAAAAAAGAAAAAAACAATGCGCCCGTAATGATAGTCAAAAACTTGAAAAGAAGCTAAACGCGGCCTAACTAGTCTCTGCTGGATTCTCTCGTTTCCTGAGAGACGCAAACCAAGAGTGAAGGGAAGGGTAGCTGGGATCAAAGTGTGTGCTCTCTCATTGTGATTAACACTGATTGCCTTTCCTGACTTCACCTCCATTCAGAAATTCCCACAAGCACAGTATTGAAGATAATGGCGGCCTGCTCCTGGGGGGAGTCTAACCTCAGCTCATTAATCAGCTTTGCCGGACCACTGACAAAGGGAGATTGGTACAATGGCGTACTGCCTCTGCTGATTTTCATGGTTATGAAATGTTCGGTTAGAAAAGCAAGGCAGTGGGTTGAAATTGAGGTGCAATGCAGGGCGTTAGAAATGTCCACACAGATCCATGTCATCAAAGCAATGTCCTAGAGTTTCCCTCTTCTGATAAACCCTTTGTAAACTACTAAAAATTAGCCCCAAAGAAATACAATAATTATATAATAAGTAATACTAATGATAATTTATCAATCAAAAGTGTTACACAATGTGATTTAGCTTTCATGATGTGAGTGTGAAATTATTTACTGTATATTGTTGCAACTTTTATGCCTTTTGAACCTTTGGGGACAACCTTTGGTGATGAAGCCTCTCGGATGAGAGGTGAAACGTCTTCCTAAGACCAATAACATGTCCAGTTGCTTCGATTCAGTTTCCTTGAGATAACCATGACCTGGGTGAGTGAGAACATTCACAGGCTTTTTGGTGACATCACACCCACCAGCGCTCTGTTCATTTTTCACTGCTTCCGAATAATTTATCTGAATAAACAGTGAATAAGAGAATTCAAGTAACTGACTGATGAACTGATAACTATAGTCAGATTGTGGTTCGAAAGGAAAAGAGGATTTACCATATAAAATGTTCAGTTTCAGTCTGCACTCTGATCAACAACACCAGTCACTTTGGCAGGTTTTTATCATGGCTCTGAACATAGAGCCGTTATGGTGTAGAAACATTTATCAAAGTAATTGAATATTTATTTTCAGTCGAGTATCTTAGAATATTCATTTGTTTTATGTAATTCTAGAGGTTGTTGTTTAGGTCTAAGGCTAAAATGATTAGCTGTTGATAACTCACTATAATGTATTCATCGGCAGACAATTTAATATTAGCCAGCATACTTATTGATGTGCAGCATTTGTAACAATAACGATTCCAAGGAGACATATTTTACATTATTACAGCTGTGTTTCATTATGTTGTCAATGCTTATCTGTCTACACAGCAGCCTCAATTATGGATGCCAAATAGTTGTGTTAATGAATATTCTTATCAGCTAAATCTACATAATACTGTGTTAAAATACATTAATTACATCTTTGCATAGTTATTTTGAATACTAAACATCAGAGTTTGGTGTCTGGTGCCATATCACAACTAAGGTGAGTATGCTTGACTTCCCTGTTAAAGACTAATGGTTTGGCTGGGGTTTGGGTGGGTCGCTTTATTCATTTTATTCTTTTCCGGCTCTGTACAAATTTCTGTGATGACACACTCGGTGAGCAGGTTCAGAATCAAGTATCAGTACACATACAGTGTCAAGGTGTTCTCTATAGTGCTATTTTCTATGAAAGAAAAGAAACAAACAGACCAGTGGACCATGAACACACAGAGATCATGTCCTCCAGGGATCAGCGTTTGCTGTGAGAGGAATTATATCTCTCAACACAGGCTGGCTTTGGTGTCACTACCTGTTTTTCTAATCTCACTGGAGACCAGCGTCCGGGATTAATTTAGGACTTGAGCTCACACATTATTCTGAGACGGAAAAAAAAAATCAATAGAGTGATGTTGACTGATGCTGCAGTGTTGTCTTTTTCTTTTGTTCTTACAAACAACTAATGGCTGGTCCCGATCTGGGATTACTATTTTTATCCACCTAATCCTGCATTCTCAAGTCCTGGAGAGTAGGTGCAGTGATTTTTCATTTTTTTAGACTCTTCAATGAGTGATGTATTGCACCACAGACATTAAAGCGCCACCGTCATCCCGCACTCTTGTCATGACTTCATAAATCTAACACCGCTCATCAAATGGCCTCTTTTTCAACATGATGCGGTGCAAATTCTTCAGAACAAGTAGAAGCTTAATCCCCTTCCTATCGCCACTAAGTCATCCACTGTCTTGTCTTCTTTTGTTTTATTTTACTTTATTTCTAACCTCAGCTAGAAACTACTCCTCGAACAATTACCGCAGTATTTACATATGTACAAACCTATCAGTGTCATATCGACTCCCCTCTTCCAGTTAGACAAACACCATATGGTGGGGGGCCTTTGTCATGTAAAATCCCTGCAGTCTTGGCAATCTGTGCCGAGTGGGATATGGTATTTAATGTGAAACACTGTGACAAAAAAAAAAAAAAATGCAGCTAGAATCTCATCAGTATGTGCTGGAAATTGGCCGGTAAACCACATCAGTGAGCAGTTTGGCACACTGTTTTCCTGTGCAACAAAACACAGCCAGAAATGCAAGAAGTGTGCAGTAAAAGTGACTTCCATAAAACTTTGCGAAAGGAAAGTCAAAGAGGTCAATCCTGGCAAGACTTGTGCAGAAAACTGCTGTGACGGTTTTTGGTTGGGCTGAATCCCGAGACAAAACTGAATACAGTCTCATGCATAAATGTAAAGTGAAGTCTTCCACCTCTGCTTCCGTGTAAATTCAAAAGTGCTGAAATGTCAGAGTGAGACCCAAAAAGCAGCATAAAGTCTTGCAAAATCATATGCAAAATCAGTTCATTTTTTCAAGGTGAGCAAATGACATGCCACTATGCATGCACTTAAACATGTTGACAAAACTTCATAGGAAAGACATTTCTCCCTATTTTAAAAAAAAGAGGTTGCTATAGGGCAGTATGACATAGAATATATAGAATAAAATTATCGCAAGCTGCTGTAAAAATGCCTTTCTGCACTCACTCACCAAATAAATAGAAATAAATGACATTTTTGGGATAAAACTCGTCTCGTCTTGTCATCTTCCACTTATCTGGGTCCGGGTCGCGGGGGCCGCAGTGGCCTGCCGTCCAATCGACATTGCACCAGACCCATATGGTTCCATACGGATCCATGTCTGTGCCTTGGGCTGGGCTTGATCGGACCCCATGGGCGAAGGCCCGACCACCATGTGCTCGCTGACAGGACCCCTCCCCAGGCTTGGCACCAGGGTGTGGCCCTGGTAACCCTTTGGGCAGGGTACACTGGTCCCTAGATGTTTTCTCTTTATGGACTTTCTTTGTCTGGCCCTTCACCCAAGACCAATTTGCCATGGTCTCCCCTCCTATGTTGTTTGGGGCAGCAGCAAGTATTCTGGGATCATAAGGACACTCAAAGTGGTGGGATAAAACTATTAAACCTTAATAAGACCCACACACAATGGAAACTTCAAACAAACCAATACACTCTTGACCTTATTGCAGATTTAATTTAGAAAGAAAAGTTTCAGCATGTGATGAAAAGAATATAAATCTTTGATTAGCTTCTCAGAATCAGAGCAGTGTGTGGCTCAATTCAACATGAGTTAACATTCATGAAAAAAAAAAATTCCATTACCTGCCCTGTGCAGCACACCTAATCTAAAATGCAGCATATTTGTTTTTACCGTTTAAAGAATAAGTTATAGAGCAAACACAGATATGAAAGGAGAGAAAATCAATGAGAAGAGTCTAAAATATCAGATTTGGGTCTCAGATCACTTTAATCCTGCCCGCTGTTCAGGCTCCTGCTCACATTTCTCATTATCTCCTTTAATACACGGCTTGGCCAGCATTCAGGTACAGCTATTTTTTCATTATTTTCACACATTTGCAAAACAGGAAAAAAAAAAAAAAAAAAACCCAAAACCTTTGCGGTTCCACCCCTGGCACCCAGCTTGTAGAGTCCAAACATCTGATTCTCATCTAGCAAAGAACATAAACTAATGTGAAAATGTGAAATTTTAACAAAACTAAATTAAGTCTGAATTAGAAACAGTATCCACCTAAATGGGCATTAGTATTCTGATTGCACATCAACCTGTCTGTCTGCGTGCGTGTGCGTGTGTGTGTGTGTGTGTGTGATAATTGTGTATAATTATGTGATGATAAGAATAATTGTTAAATTAGCCATTGGCTAACCGACCAACTGAAAAAGATTTGCTTGTATAGTAATCTCTGAAACTATTCAGCAAAGCCCTATACTACATTATATCAAGAGCAATACTCACGCCTCTGGTTCTACTTAACCAGGCATCAACTGAGTTGAGTTTAAACGTCTGACAAACTTTAACAGCCACAGTTGAGGGTGAAGTGGTTAGAATAAGCAGTTGAACGCTGCAAGCAGCAGCAAGGAGGCCTGTTTTTCCACAAAAACCATTTTAAGCTGCAACTGTATATACAAACGATGCCTAATAGTATTGGTGTATATACAGTATACCTATGTATTACAATGTAAGTAGAGTATAATTAGAGAAAACATAGATTTAATCTTCACTGACCCATTTTCAGCACCTGCATGTTTAAGAGTCCCAACGGGATAAAGCATTTGTTTCTAATGAGGGGGAGTGGAGATTTTCCTGATCCTCCATTGAAGGGTTAGGGTTTTGTGCATGAGATATTTTTTTCACACTGTGAGTGTTTTGAAGCCCTTCGAGACAGTGATGCTCATTGCAGGTTATACTCTTAAAAGTGACCTAAATTGGTGAATGTTCAGCAGAGAATTAACTCTAATTATGCAAACTGCTGAGGTATCACAGTTGGCCGAATGTTTTTTATTTATTTTTTTATTTTTACATACTTTAATTGACCAAAACAGCAGCTACGCCTCCTGAATTCTCGTCAGTTTAACACTGGAAGTCTGTTGTTTCATTTTCCGTGGAGGCACTTAATCCATCGCATCATGGATGCGCAGTACACTCATTATTTCACAAACTCCACTGCCAGCATTAATAATCCTATTCCCCTCATTTGTATGTCATGCAATATGCAGTTAGCAGAGTCTTTTGCAAGTTCTTTAATTTGCCTTTTTTATTTACTTGATAAATTAGATTATTAATTCCTGTGGAGATTTTATTTTGCTTACTTTATGCTTTTATCTTTGTGAAATTATGTCTTTGAACAAATCTGCCAGTTGCCGCAGCCAGTGCCATCATCCCTCAGGAAGAATGGTGAAGTCACACTCTAAAACTAGACATAAATTGTTTAATCTAATGTTTTGGATTATATTGCAAATTCTGGCTAAAAGAAGAAGAACAGTATTGAGGAAGTAAGTCATCAGCCACCAGTCGACATTGCTGCTTCTCCATAAATAAACTGATCATGATAATGTCATTGACAGAAATAATTAAAGAACAATAAATACAGCAAATTTTGCACGCTTGAATTTTTTGTGCAAATTTTCTGGATCTATGTGGTGTGATTTAAAAAGTAACTGATTGTCGAGGTAGATTAATTCTTAAACACTTGATATCGCTATAAATGTAAATGTTAAAGCTTTACATCGAAGTATCATCCTCAAATAACTTTTCACAGCCATAGTCTAGTAGCTGCTTGTAAATTGGTTTGTGTAGAAATGGTTCCGACTGAATCACTCCACTGGTGAGTTACTTCCTGGATCTGTGTGACATAGGTTCTAACACTGCCCCAGATCGCAGAAGACAAGCAGGAGAGACAAACATGATCAGAGATTATGGCAGATTTTTTTCATCCCTGTGACTGAAAGTAATATTGGACCCTTAAATCACAAACCATATTGCTTCACAATTTCTGACACTAAATAGGCATTTTCCTATTCAGGAGATCAGGTGAAAATTAATTTTGTCAGAGCCCCACCACACATTCTCAGGGTGCCTCACCGATGCTCACACTAGTGACAGTCAATAAAAGCACATGGAGACAAGGCTACAGAGATTTTCAGAACAAACATGAGCCACTCTCTGTTGGAAAGAGTCGCTGGTGGTGTCGTGTGAGAGACAGACACAACGCTCAGCATCATCCAGTAAGTTAATGCAGAGAAGACGCTGCTGCTCATTCCTTAGGAAGCCGACCGGGAATGAGGAGCTGAACTCTGGGAGAAAGATATTCTGTCGGATCTAACTTTCTCTTCGACTGAGCATTTTATATGTAAATATTGCCAAAGTCACAGCATGGCCATTATGTCTGTAGCAGTGCAACAGCTTGGAAGTGACTGCTGGCTAACGTCTTCTTAATGGGCTGCGTTTCATTAACTATATCACATTAATCCATTTGTTTACAGCAATACCAGAAATATACAGTGTGTAAATGACAGCAGCTTTGTTAAGAATTTGGATGGGTTTAAAATAAAATACATGTGAGCACAGAGAGTAGGAAAGAAAATAAAAGATGTAAATGGCACCCTGGTTGGTATCATCTGACGCTTAAACCCTGCTGACGGCACCCACACAGGAGACTGAAAGTGTTTACCATATTCATACTATTGGCGGTATTTGTTGCACATCCAGTACCTTTGGTTTATGTTTTATTCTCAGCCTTCAGAAATAATGTAGCACAGAAAACTCAACGACAGAACAGAAACAAAGTAAAGTGTAGATAATGTTCACTGAGATCGGAACATATGACTAAGTGCTAACCCATCCCCCACAACTGCCATGGTTTTGATGATATCTTTCGAACACGCTGGACATCTGCAGCTCCTTCAGAGAATTTGAATACACAAGGACTTCCATTTTCGAGAGCATTTTCAACATCATTTTTTGGGGAGAGGATAACACCACAAGGCACGAGAGTTGCGGCAAATTTTTCACCATGATTAAAAAGAGAAAATATCCAGGCACAGATGCCGGAGCGATTATCTCGACCAGATTTCATAGTAAAATAAAAGCTGCTAGTGTTTTTAAAGTAATTATCTTTGTCATCACTCAAGCATGACACTTAAACCTTACAAAATAACCTTTAACATTTCTAAATGTCTGAAGCAAAGAGATGAAGTACCACTCACACCTAATGCTTCACTCTGGGAGCTGGGTCACATTAATCACCAGGGAAGCCATTTCTATCCCATCTGCCTGAAACTGTCTAATGTGAAGATTGCCACTTTTCATTTAATTGGATGAATGGCAGTAAAAGCATTTGCCAGCCTCCAACCGATGACTTTATAAAGGACTTCAAATCTGATCTGTTTGTGCACAAAAGTTCACCTGCTGTTCAGTAACCTCAATTTACCTCGATGGAAACACATAGAAGGGAAAGAGAGGTGTTTCCATTGGTGATCCGTGCATAGTAGTGCGGTGTTTTCCTCAGTAAAGCTATCTCAAACCTGACGGTGGCATCTTTAATCAGCAGGTCAGTGGGAGGTGTTTGACGGTAATATGGAATAAAAGTTTGACAAAATGTTGTCTGAAAACATTTTGCAGTTAATTTTGGTATCTTTTTAGGTTTTTCTTATCCTCTCTCTCTTGCTCTCTCTCTCTCTCTCTCTCTCTCTTTTTCTCTGTCTTTGTGTGTGTGTGTGTGTGTGTGTGTGTGTGTGTGTGTGTGTGTGTGTGTGTGTCTGTGTGCGTGTGCGTGTGTGTGTGTGTGTGTGTGTGGAGAGACCAGTAAGACAGAACTGGGACATTCAGCCATCAGTAGCTAAACAGCAGAAAACTAAAAGCAGGGCAGCTACTGATATCCACTGAGAAACTTTTCCATGTGTGGAAGGTTGTCCGCCCTCAATTGAGCTCTAAGATTGTCTCCATATTTTATCATAGTCAGTCATATTCACCCTTTGCTCCCTTGTTGAAAATTCTAGGCCACTCAATCACTGCGGCAGATAATCTGGACAGGTGAAGAAATGCGCATAAATCTACTTTATAAAACCCACATTAGCGATTCTCTCCCTTATTTCCATGTATTAGTCACAACAATACCTGCAACCCTCACTGACGTGGTCTGAGTTGCTCTAGCAAAGTAGTTAACTTCTGCTATCACTTGATATTCCTGTACTGCATCAATATACAGCGAAGCTACTGAGGGAGTTCCGGAGAGTTGCTGCCTCAAGGTATGCAGATTGCAACACTTCCCCCGCAGCTGCAGAGCTTCCTAAATATAGCGATAGAGGACTATATGGATTACGCAGTGTGACATTTTTGATGTGTTCCATGTTTTACTTCCATGCAGGCAATGTATAACAAAGCTCCCTGACCAAATCGGAACAAGTGGTGTTTTAATAATATGGTAAAGATCTCTACCTCAAGACAACTGTGATGTTTCCATTTGAAAGGTGATAGCAAGTTAGAGTCAAGACAAGGCAGCAAGAGTCAGAAGATGGTGCCACTACTGAATGGTCCTGATGAACTGTTTCGCAGGCAAAAGTGCAGTCGGAGCGCTGGTGCATGTGACAGCAGGAAGCTTGAAACTTCTTCAAAGAGTGTCAGCGGGGAACATGAGGGAAAGGGCATACGCACATGCGCCACACACATGTGCCTTTATAATTTAACCATTTATGCACTTGATTGGCACAGGAACGCAAACAAACAAAATAAATATCATATTTCCGTGTCATAGCTTCTAAAAGCCCGGCACAAAGAATAAGGGCTGTTGTCATTTCTCTGTTTTGCGCCTCCTTGTGTGCTCTCTCTGTTGGCCTCCGGCCTTTGACCTGTAAACTGATGTCTGTGTGCCATCTTTAGGTAGATTTTCAATTCCCACCGTGCATCTTGAGGAAAGGGGAGTGGGGAGAGAAGAGGAGGAGCTACGAGCGGCGGATAAACAGGTGTGTACGGAGATGAAGTCTGACTATAGGAGGAGTGACACACGGCTGGAAAACAAAACCATGGCAGGAGCAAGGCTCTGTAAGTGCTCCCCTTTGTATTCACAAGTTGAAGCAGTTATTTAAGGCAATTAAATGTGAGATCAAACTACATGCGTGTTTGTGTAGTTCATCACGAGGTGCTGCTCTAATTGCAGTTCAATTAAAAGCAAATATGTAAGCTATAACGAGCTCTGCTTTCTGTTTCTGGCTGAAACCAAACAATGGTGACGCAGCTGTGCCAGACGTCAGATTTTAATAATGTCGCATTAAGATGACAGCTCAGAAGCATAGATGTCTTATTTTGTTAAATTCCTGCTGCCTGGGCTCCTCTATCCTCTGTTTTTTTTATATGATTTCAAATCTCTCCGCCTCCACTTGCCTCTCAAATGGGAGGGACTAAGACAGGAGCGGAGGAGGCGAGGAAAGGAGTCAAGGATGTACAAACGGAGAAATGAGAAGGGGGTGTATATTGCAACAGACAGGCAAGCAGGGAACTCACCCTCCTTTGATGTAATCCAGGAACGTGTGCTCTGACTCTACGTTGAATGACAATAAGGACACCTGAGTTTAGAAAAAAA
>CAAKHG010014379.1:0-16379 GCA_901007715.1 Dactylopterus volitans
TCTCACCTGTCTTTCCTGATCCCCTTCACTGGTGTGTGTGTGTGTGTGTGTGCGTGCATGTGTGTGTGCGTACGCGTGTGTGTCTGTGTGTGTGCTTGTGTATGCTGCTGCACCCCCATTCAAACAAAAACAAAAACAAAACAAAACACATACCAAATGGGGGGGCGAGAGGGAGGAAACACTGGCTGGAGTAAACATTTGAAACAGATGGCAAATTTAAAGCAAGCTTCATCAATCTTTGTTGACATTACCCCCTTTTTTCCCTCTTTTTTTTTTTTTTTTTTTTAAAGACTCTTATTTGGGATATTTGCAATTATAATACATACTGTAAGCTTATTTGAATATCAAATTAATTACTGAACACAATAGACTAAATGCCTCTTTTATAAGTCCTTGTTAAAAGTGAAAAGTTCTCGACTACGGTTGGGTGGCGTGTTAATTTACAGTGATATCTAATCCCAGGTTACTGCACATAAAAGGCATTACTATACACATTTTAATGGGAGGTGGTTGTTTTCCAAGCAATTTTCTGCTAGAGTAGATTTTTAATTTATTCATATTTAATTTATTGGTTTCTGCATACACACTCAGTAAAACTAATCAACACCATGTATGGGCCTCTTAAAGCCACATCTCTCTTTGCCAGACAGACAAGCAGCCTCTGCATTAGGATAAGCTCTCCTCTCTTGTGCACAGAGCTGGGTGAAATGGCCCTTATTCAGTCAAGCAAGAGGATACCACCTCCAAGGAGACTGTTCACTTCTCATGAACCGCCTTTTAATCACAGGGAAAAAATTGTGGGGAATGAAAAATGCGCCCAGCCTTGAATGATCCAAAACATTTCAATTTCTGTGGATAGTGACCACCAGCACCGCTGTCAGAATATTGTCCACGAGGGACAATGCCCTCACTCCTCTCTGTTGCTTCCTGCCCTCAAACCTTCTCTGCACTTGAATTGCTTTTATACAGCCCTGGCAGTTATTTAGCACAGTATGACTGGAGTTTGGAGCGGCTGACTGGCCAGCTGTAAACTCCAAATATCTATTGACCCATTGACATACCTTGAGGAAGGATCTACACAACCTTACACATGGAAATGATTTCAATTAATTGCCACTCCCGGTTGACAAGGCGTGAGGGGATGAGAGAAACAAAGGAGCCCAGACAACAGGAGCATTTCTCTGGTGCAATGTGCGCCATGTGTAATGAGCAGCAGAAAGGTCATTTGACACATTTCTGCCAGAATGAATTCATTTATTTCAAGCACTTAATTCTCTAGTCACCTCATTGGCGCACGGCGCAGCGGCGCACTGAGAGGGTGCATTACCACAAGAGGAGGCTACTTTCCTCCCAACAGCAAGTGCTGACCACAGGTCTGTGGGAATGTCTGAGGAGCAGAGAGATAGTGAAATGGAGTGTGGGGGATCCAATCACTGCTTCTATCATAGGAAAATCACCCCCATCACCTTCAGCGTAATTGGAGCATTCATTACAGTTCAGTAAAAATGCAGGTTGCCATTAGATGGGCAATTTAAAAGTAGGCTTCTGGAGAATGAGAGACTTGAGGGGTCATGATACGGGGTCACAGTCAAGTAAATAATGGGAATTGGTCCCATGAGGCACAAAGCCTGTTGTCACACACTAAAATACAACTTGGTGTAGAGGAGGAGAAGAAATTTAATCATCAGACAGAAAGTAAACTGGCTCCTGTGCCCTCTCAACATCGCAATAATTACAGTTAGAAAGGCAGATTGCAATGTAATGTCTTAAATTTAAGCTAACCTAATGGATTTAGAAAGTGCTGCAATGCTTGTACGACAGTTGCAAACATGCATTTGAAGGTGCTATGAATTGTGCGGCCACAGAGATGCTATGTGTTGTTGCGCTTACAAGCTATGGAAGATATCAAACACTCATTAATGGTACCATGTAGACGAGACCATGGCAGCTTTAATCGGGGAGGATGTTTCTTCACCGGAGGCCTCGGTTCAGCGTAGTTGTGCCACTTTATTTTTACATTTGCTGCTTTGCTGCTGCTGCCTATGTTTTGTTATGTTTTTCATTTATTTTGGGGGGGGGGGTATAACTGTAAGCAAAAGCAGAAACATTTTGTTGATCAAAGGAAGCATATTTAATATGTTTAGATTTGAAAACAGTTGTTTTGTATGCTCTGAAGGTTATTTCATAAAACTTTGCATAAAGAAAGCGGAACAATGTCTGCGCTAACAAACCTGCCTGCAGTCATTCCATGATTTCAGATTCTCTTTGAGAGAGTTAAACTCTCTACAGATCAATGTGTTTATTCCTTTGCAAAGCTCCCATAACGATTATGTTTTTGGGTGGTACATCTACATTAAATATGAATAAGCACATCCTGATGAAACAATTGGACAATGGTCTTATGCCCAGCTAGGTGGTATTCGAATGTGTGACAACAAAACCTCTCTGCCAAGACCTCATGACTTATAGAATAAGATCCTAATCAATCAAAAGTATGCTTACATATTGGAAAGGATTCTTGATGGAATGACATACGGCCTTGGTGTCAGGAGCTCTCACACAGCATATGGGATGTGCTTCCCTTCAGCCCTTTTACCACTCAGGAGTCCGAATGGACTTCTCACTCTCAGCTCCTCCGCATTATTGTCCATTATCACACTGTGGTCCATGTGTAAGGTGACAGTGGTGCTCTGATGGAGAGGCGACAGGGGGACCTGGACTGCAATAACATATTATTAGCTTTTTTCACAGCTCCACTGGGCTGGATTTACACTGGATATCCAGAGACCTCGGAGGGCAGCCTACTGTCACAGCGGTGTCCACCAGCGGAGCTATAGCCAGAGATACACAGGTGTATGAACTGAGTAGTTGTGCACACACACACACACACACACACACGCACACGCACACGCACACAACGCACATGCGAGGAATGCCTGCACACACAAGCGGAGTGTGTTGGTAATCATTGAGACACATTTTCCAATTAGCCTCAGTGCACTATCATAGCAGTACACAGACAGACAGATAGACGGTTACATACTTGAGCAGTGAATAAGAGTGCGTTCAGGCTCCACATGAGGGAGGGAGCAGCACATCTGCCGCTGCTGCTTAACGCAGGAGCTTCTTGTCCTTGGTAATGTTAACAGTCTCCCTTGTGACTGATGCCTCTTGTCCCAGCCCTGTTTATAAAACAGTCAGAACTTCGTTAAAGGACAATAACATCAGCCAGGCTCAATTATGGTGACATTTTGCTGACATGCAGATTGCCTCCCCTCAATCTTTTTTATGTAAAATACTGATGTGCCAGTATTGAGCGTTTTGGATGAACTTTGGGAGAATCGATGGTATTGATGATCCATAGATCATATGAGTCAACAAGACTGACACCAGGAGAGTGAATTCATTTCACACAGAAAGTGAATGTTAAATTGCAATCATAATCAGACAAAGTGAGTTATGTATAATCAATAGCACAATTATGATAGTACGCAGGATTTGTCCTTTCACTACAGACAATAGATGCTTTTAAAGCAGCCACATTGTGCTCATTACAGCATGAGCATCTGTACCTACATTTACTATGGTGGGTCTTTTGTTATCTATGGTGGCACATGTTGTCTCAGGCAGCTTGTTTAATGATATAATTCAATAGCTAATTAACAAACACATATAAAAACAATTCAAATAAATATACCAGTGACTCCACGTTGCCCCATGTGTGACTAATGGGGAAAAAAAGCATACATGGCCATGCATTTTTGGAACTTTTGTTGCAAAAATGATGGAAGTTTTGTAAATTGGAGAACACACTAAAGCTGCTAAATGTAGTGAGATGGTGACCTTTGATTGTCCTTTATTGTACTCTGAAATATTGGAGGGATTTAATGGCGTTTCAACACTTAGCAGCATCATTTGATTTTAGTGATCTATCAATATGGGCAAAAAGAACCAATTATTGAGAATATTCTTAATACAGTATGTAAAATGCAGTGACAATATATTGTAAATGTAAGTGGTTACTTTGCTCTCTTTCATAAAGTGATTGACTTTTTTTTAAATGACGTATAGTTGCAGGAAAAGAGCGTCACCTTAGTCGGCTGCAGCTAACTGACAGAAATACTTCCTAATACTGCAATGAACAAAGCAAGACCTTTAGGAAACAAGCAACTCGGAAGAGTCAAGAGTTAAACTGTTGGTGTGCCAATAAATGACTGAGGAAGAGGTGACAAGCAGAGCAGAAATAAGTACCAATAATGAAGTGGTAGAAAGGATCGATTACATGCCGTTAGTTGAAAGGTACTGAGTCAACCATCGATGTGAGTCCTGCTCGTGTGATTCTTCACCAAACGTGATCTTTCCCTAAACTTAATGAGACCTTACACATTCTAAAGCATCATTATTTTTCATTCTTTCTTTTTTTTTTTTTTTCAGTGGTCGCACATCTGGTTGACTTGGATTAAGTAGTAAGCAGCGCCAATCTGGAACCTTTGTGAAACTGTTCGCATGGTTATGTTTGCTGATATGTTTTTGTCTGGGCGTCCTGAAAGCTCACCTGCAGAGCGTCTATTCTGTGTCATGGCTGATTCCGCGCTGTGGCGGCATCCTGGGGTGCAGTCCAGCTATGGCCCTCAGCTACCTCTCTCTGCTACAATTGTAACACTGTCAACGTAAAATGAACATGCCCCCTACCCGGAAAACCTTTTTTGGAAAAATTTTTTTTTTATCAATTGTTTGGCTTATTTTTAAAGAGTGCCTTTTATTGGCATATAATTAAAGATACAAAAGTCCAGACACAAGAGATAATGTTTTTTGTCCCAGCCAAGGCTCGGCATCCCTGCTAAGTGTCACATTAAAAGAGTCGAGGAGGAATTACTGTTGAGCAGACGCAGGCAGCAGAGCTAAGGGAAGCCAGGGGTTTGGAAAATGTAGGCTGACGTACTGTAGCGCAACAAACAGGAAATATCAAGGAGGTGGACGGGCATCTACACATATGCCAACATGCCAGATAACTTTGGTACACATGTATGACCCCTATAAATGTGGTTGTGTAAAAACCTGCCCATTCATCCCCTGTATAGTTTATAATCTGTCATATTATCATATTCTTGCTGCTTAAAGTATGTAGACATTTTATGACTGATCAGTTGTATTTTATCACAACTTTCATGCAATATATCCATAACGGCCATAGCTATTTTATGCTGTGATGAATCATTTTTGAATATCATTATTTGTGCCCAATGTTTCTGTCCATAAATATTGACTTCATATTACAAGGTTATAAACATTTTTTATGGAACCACTTATTTCTTTAAAGGTATGCCATCCAGGTTGTGACAGCACCGTGCAGTATTAATAAACAGGACCCCCCTTTTTTTTTCATTTCCCTGCGCCTCTGCATCCACACATGCAGGGACGGCACGGGGCAAGTTTCTGTCAACTGAAATGGTCAAAATATATGTCGACAGTTGGTGGTAGTAATGCACCAGTGAGTGTACCAAAAGCAGATGTCAAAACAAAATCTTTGGAAATGAGTTAGGAAATTTAACACTGGATGTTTGTAAATCCTTTAGAGCCAATAATATGCATTTTTTTGGGGGAGGGCAGGGGGGTGCGGTTATAGAATGTAAAGTAAACTGTGCTAGTGCAAACTATAAAGAGCTCTTTTAAAGTAGCACATTACTTCAGCATAAAGTAAAATAATATGACCTGATCTGAGAGCTGACCTTGTGCTGTGGTTGTTCCTGTGAATGTTCTCTTCAATACAACCAGCTAGGTACTAAAATCTGTATACACCATGCGCTATTTCCAGGCAACAACAACCCTTTCTGTGCTTATGGTGGCGCAAGTAGAAGCTTCCACTCCATCTTTACCTGCTGCTATGATTCCATCAGACTGTGGAATCTACTGCTTGAAGAACTTTGCATCATACTTCAAACATCTCTGTCTTAACTTTGACAAAATGGCCACCAAAAGCTCCCTCTAGGAAACTACTAAAATGCTTGTCACTGTTCTGCATGTAGCATTGTATTGCGCTTTTCTCTGAATGCTCATTAGCATTAGCCACGGCAATGCAACTGCTCTGATCTGCAGGTTTTTTCGTTTTTGAGTCAAAATTCGGAGTCAAACTTCACTCTACACCGTGAGCACGATCCCAATTAAGATTCTGGCATTGGCAGAATGTTGAAATTAAATACTTATAAAAAAATTTTTGCATCTCTAAACTCCTACAGTTTTGTTTTGTTTTTGTTTTTCTTTCCAGTGCTATCAGAACCTAAAGAAAAGTGAGGGAGCAGTCCTCAGCATCCTAGTTAGCTGCTGTGTAAGATTACACACTGCTCTTCAGCTTATACTCTAACTCGCACAAACTAATTACCCCTGTGTGTTTGGTCTGAGACTGCCACTATGCATCATCATTAGTTTGACTTCATTTTATTTGACTACATTTAATAACCTGAAAGGAACTTAGGACAAATTTAGTGATACTACTCAAACATACAAACATTGTTTTGAGTATTATAAAGGACTACAATTTCACATACAATTTACATGCAGAATTACACATGCAGTATTATAGATTCAGGCACTTCTCTCCCTTTTCCCACTTCCCCTGACACATAAATATGAACACACATGAGGATGTATGCAACTGGTGGAGATATTAATGCATTTTCAAGAATGAATATAATCATCAAAACAAGCTCTCCCTCCGTCTTGGCTGACAATAGAAAAACATTACATATGAATCACATGATGTGCAGGTCATTTTTTCTAATACATTCTCCAAGACTAAGACAGTCTTTTCTCCATCAAAGACCTCACCCACTGATGTATGCTTTGTACAAGATAATTGTTGACCACAGAAAATACTCAAGGCTGTGCACAAATGGTCCTTGTTATCTTTCGTTTCAATTGGGTGAAGCAATAAGGCCTAATAATTCGAGACACCGGGCATACACGAACACTTGTCCTCTCTTTTATCATTATTGTCTTTGTTTTTCCACTAAAGCAAAAGCAGTTTAAAGACCTGGGATTTATGCTTTTCCTGCAATTGGTAATTAAGAACTAAAAGCGGGACAAGCGGGCGACACGGTGGTGCGGTGGTTAGCACTGTTGCCTCATAGCAAGAAGATCGCAGGTTCGACTGCCCCCCTTTCTATGTGGAGTTCGCATGCTCTCCCCGTGTCTGTGTGGGTTCTCTCCGGGTACTCCGGCTTCCTCCCACCTCCAAAAGCATGCTGAAGTTAACTGGTTACTCCAAATTGCCCGTAGGTGTGCGTGCGAGTGTGAGTGGTTGTATGTCTTTCATGTGGCCCTGCGATCTCGTCCAGGCTGTACCCCTGCCCATTCGCCAGCTGGGATCGGCTCCAGCACGACCGCGACCCGGAATAAGCAGAAGACAGTGAATGAATGAGGGACAAGCCTTTACTACAAAAAATTAATGTAATATCTCCCAGATCAAAGGTGTGCGAGGTTTGAGACCTGCACTCCATCAGACATCACTTTGCCCCCAGACTCTGTTGTCTTTCATTCACTGCCTTTTGTTGATTAGCTATAATGAGGTGAGCAGCTATAGACACAGGGCCAGCCCCTTTCTTTAGTAAGGTAGTACAAATAAAAAAAAGTCCTTCCAGGCAGCAGTCGTAGGGGGTCAGCACAAATCAGATGGAGGGGCTTTCTTGTGTCTGGCACCCGACACTTTCAAATGTTAATGGATGGGGGCGAACAAAGTTGAAGTGGGTCTGAAAATGCTAATTGTCCCTAATTCATGTAAATAGGTTTCTTAATGGAGGAATTAAGCATTTTAAATATGCAATTGGAGGCAATCAGTCCTTTCATTTGGTGGGGTGGCACAGGTGTAGTGGATTGAAATTCATCTTTCACACGGGGTGGCTCATTTGTCATTTGGCTGTGCTCAGGCATGGGTGACGGGGACTGGAAGAGAGGTCCTTCTGCACTGATATGTGCTTATGTTGGGGGGAGAAACGCCTCGCAAAACCTTTAACTGTGCGCTTGTTGTTGATCGAGTCAAGATAGAGGGAAAAGCAATTAATGCCGACTTCAATACTTCAATACTTGTAAATACAGCCGGCGTAAAAATATAATTTGTTTTCACCACTTAAAGATCTATTAAGCTATTTACATACTTAGGCATTTACAGAAATTGTGTTTTCATTTTATCCTGTATTTAAATTACATATTACTATTGCCTGTGTATATCATGACTAATACTGCAATATGTTATGATTTATAACAAGAGAAGCAGCAACAGACAGAGGAGGCCGACTGACCTACCTCCGTACCTACATATCGCAGGCAGAGGAGCAGTGGAGACAGCTATGACTTATTATTCTGATCATCTCAAACAGACAATAAACCAGGAGGTCATGTTTCAACATGTAATAAGATGGTGTAGCTACAGGACCAGAGACAGAGGGAAATCACAGCCAGTGCGCACGGCCTATGGATCAAATGGGCAATACATTGTCTCAGAAAATGACTTATTAGTCAATATAAAGGGGGATACTGTGTCTTTGAGGTGTAAATAGCTGTGGCTGTGCTGAGGGGAGGAGGCAGCCCTGGTTAATGAACGAGACAAGAAAAACCTTGTTTAGAAGGACAAACCAGATCACAAGATTTCAAACCCATTAGCTGCTACTCACAGGGAATGATAATAATGATAAAGGATGGTAGGGCCTTTTGATTTTGGAGTAGCAAACTGTGTTGTCTTGGGAAAAAATCTTTTCCTGGAGGAGAATCAAAGAGCAGTTCATTTTCACGCTGACCTTCAGGGCTCAAGGCGGCCAGACAAGGGCACAAACAGATTGAGAATTAATTGGTGCAATTAACATTTTGTGATTATAAGGACTTCAGATCAATACCCTATGCAAATAGCAGTATTGATGTGCAGCAGAAACCTTGTTAATTGTGTTTGGCGAACAAACAGGCCCCTATGTTACTATTCCATAATGGAACAGGAGGCACGCACACACTCAAACTGCTGAACAGTTTAGATGCATGAGGACACGCGGCCGCTTCTCTCTGTGCTCCCAGCCCACCCCTCCGCTACCCTCCACCCCGCTCAAGACTCGTAAGAAAAGTTGCAGAGTTTCATGATCTTTGTCGCGGGGCTGGATGCAGATGGTTCAGTGTTTCTGTGATCACCATGCTTATGTCAGGCCTGCCGCAGATTACGCAAATGGCTCTCTGCCTCTTTTCTGTTACAGTTTTGAACAGTGGGAATGGGCATGAGAGGAAGAATAGAAATGCTCTGTGCCGACAGCCATTGAAATGAATTAGTTTCAGCTTTATTGCTATGGACTGGATTTTCCACTCTCGTTATTAAACTGCGTTAAAAATGCACTTTCATTTCAGATAAGTGCCAGTAATCCTGTTTGCAAACCACAGCAGATGAAGTTAAATATAATTTAAGCAGAAACGGAAACGGGTGGAACAATGTAATCAGTGAAAGTGAGATTGAAGTGATGCTATTCGTATCATTATGATTATTTTCATTACTGCTGGTGCAGAAAGACACAACTAATGGCAGCAGCCACAGCAAGCAGAAGGTGGGAAAAGCGGAAAATAACACTCCATCTAATAACTATCACGGCCAATAAATCCCTGCTCACTACTGCCCATCTCACTTTGTCTATCTGTGACAATTGGCTTGCAGATCGTTGCAGAGCTTACAAAACTCTGGCCTTGAAAAAGCACACAGAGCCAGCAAAAATAAAAATCTATGGAGCTGCTGTTAGGCTGAGGGAATAGTTAGCAGATACGTCTCTGTATGAGCTGAACTGCCTGCTGTGTTGATTCAATGATGCTGTGCTTGATGTAGATTTACCTGCCCTGAGCAATATTGTATCACATTTCCTGAAGGATGTAGCACAAAAGCTGAGCGTGGTGAGAACAGAGCAACAAAATCTGCATTTTTACTGCTTGTGTATTTGATGTATGAATTCTACCTAACTAAACTGACTGATGTTGAACAAAGCCTTGGCAGGTGGGACAGCAGCGTCATTTAGGCTAAAGACATAGAGTAAATGATGCCGTTTCAAGTCCAGTTTGAATGTTGGGGCTTACGGGCATTTGGAGGCAGTGTGGAGGCATTTTAGGTTTTTCCGACTTTTTAAAAAATGTTTTAGGTGTTTGATGAAGGCGTTCACCCACCCCGCCATCAGCTTAGTGATGAGTAGATAATCAGTGAATTTTCATTTTTGGGCAAACTGTCCCTTTAATCCCCTTGGTGGTTAAATAGGTGGAATTTAGAAACGGTGAACTATGGGGAGGGAAGACCAGACATCGAATTATAGTCATATTAAAAACCATTTTAAACAACTTTCACTACCAGTGAACCCACCCACTGTTTTATCTCATAATGAATGGAGTCAAAACACTTTAATGTGAAATGTGTGCCTGAAGTGAGTCCTCATAGATTTTTGGCATGGATACTCATTTGACCTCTGGCTGTGACATCAGCTGTATGCGGCTGACCTGTGAGGTCATCTTCAAAGATCCAGCGGCAGGCCTATTTTTTTTTTATGGCTGTACATCTCACCTCTAGTGTGAACATAGGTTATGTGACGTAGACCTCAGGGGCTGTTATTTTTATCATGTCACCTGGAGCAACACTTCTCTGACACTGTATTTGTACTTATGTGAGAATTAAACGAGCCGCTTTCTTTTTTGGTCATGTCATTTAGGCTGCAAAAATGGATGTTAAATGTTATATTTTCCTAAGCAACGTCATGTAACTGCCAGTGGCATAATTAAAATTGGTGTTATTATACAAAATATTTCCAATCAAACACTGAATATGACATTAAAATCCAATTTCAATGGGCCCAGGAATATTCATTACATTATTAAAGTACATAGGAGATGGTATACTCACTACTGTGGGACCATATTTAGTGATCATTTGACCCTGAAGTTTTGCTGCACCCATTCATAAATTGATTCTGTTGCTGAATGAAATTCTTCCACTCTAAGAATAAATAAATGTTATTGGTCAAGAATGTAAAAATCAAGGTTCAATGCTATAGAAACAATTATTTTGCTTGGGAAATGACCCATAATTTAAAGCAAACAATCCACACTAATACACTTTTACACCGTAGAGACAAAAAAAATGCTGCTGTGGATCATCATAATAAACTAAAATTTGCATTTCCTGCAGAAAATGTACGTGAATGCTAACCACTGAAAGAAAACCAGTATATGCTCAGAAAGAAGAGACCCTGACGATCATAATGATATATTTTTTGGCCGTGTCAGCCCAAAAATGTGAAAATGCCAGCTAGGTAAAAGCTCATCACTGGTCCCTTTCCAGGTCTGCGAACCTCATGTTTGCACCACCATGAGGCAGAGACAGTTTTCCCCTGAAAATTTGCTGAGAACACTCCGCAAACTCCTGCCTCCTGTATGAAGACCGTGGCACTTGTGTCTTAAAACTTTATACGTTCAGAAAGAAGAGACTCTGACGATCGCATTGTTATATTTTTGTTATATTTGTTATATATTGTTATATTTTTCTGTGTCGGCCTAAAAACGTAAAATGTGTGCAAGTTAGAAAAAAATGGGATTTTTGCAAGAATCTTGGTGGCAAATTAACATGTGAATGGATGAGGGTTTTGGAACACCTCACATTTTCTGAATTGGCACAAATTTTACTACGTTTTTACCAAAAATGGTGCATGAAACATAAAAATTGTGGCTGTAGCGGCGAGTTGTTCAGAAAATTCTGAAATAATCTGAAACGTCTCGACTCTAAGCTGTGATGTCACCACTCTAGTTGATGTGAAATACACCCATTATAAAGTCCTAAACTGTGATCTTTCAAAAAAAAAAAAAAAAGGACATATCCATGAGAAAAATGGATCCTTTATTGCTGAAAGTCTTATCGATATTTTAGAGTTTAAATGAGTTTTTTGGTCAAAGTCTGGCAATCGAGTTAAATATGAAATCATGACTCTCTCCATTCATTCCTATGCGACATCTTTTATGAAAAAAAAGCGCAATATTTTAAAAAGGACAACGTAGACCAAATGTTGAATAAATGCAATCGATTCCTCATCAAGCTGCACCTTTTATATATTTGAATGGTTTCTGTGGCACAAACAGTTCAGGAGTTAGGCCGCGGCGAAAAACACACGTAAGAATGGAAGAGGATAACAATAGTGCTAATGCCTGTAGCACTCACACTATTATGAACTCAGCAGCAGAAATGTCCATCTACAGTCAGGCTGTTGAGAGCAGGTGAAAATAACACAATTTTTAGACGCGGTTCAAAGAGACCTAGTCGAGATTGATGTCTCTCCTGTAGCTATTGTTAATAATAAGGGTACACTTCAGAAATTAGAATCCACTTCTTTCTAAATGCGCCACCAGTGAATTGCGGATATCTGAGGGGGAAGAAAGAAAGGATACATGTCACTTCTATAGCTGGCAAAGACATGCAGGGAAAGGAGAACAGCCAATCTGTGAGGTGTAATAGATATGTCAAGAATTGCTAAATCATAGGTGTCCGTGGCAAAATGTCACTCTGGAGACAGAAAAAAGGCAAGAAAAAAGGAAGGAGTAGGTGGATGGTTGAGGAATTGTATTTATATTTGGTGACCCAAAACTGAGAGGAAAAAAAAAACTGTTTATTTTTTTTGTGCGCTATTCTTTATTATAACCTCTTTGGCATCTCTGTCCGGGTGCATTATGGAAATGGAGTAATGCTACTTTGCTTAACAATAACACACTGACTTTGAATCCTCTTACTTAAGGTTTGATTGCTTCTTGACGGTGGTTTTAAATGAATTGTGCTGAGGAGTGATAAAGAGCTTATTGCCAGGAATAAAAGCCCAGAGCAATGAAGAAAAGCTACACATGGAGTGGCTAGGCGATACAGGCTATTACGGTGAGGGAATGGTGTCCTTGACTGCCAGGACGGCTTAGAATTTTATTTCATCTTGTTTTGCTGGCTGCTGACAATGATGCGTGACTCTGGCACCGGAGGAAGAGGGCAAGCATGAGAGCCATTTCAGATCTCATTTACATATGGTGTGTCTATAACAGCCTGCGAGTAACTGCATTTGTACAGTGTGAGGTATTGTGAGTGTGCGCATGTGGGACTGTGTGCATGTTTCGGGAGGCATGAGCGCGGCGTGTGTGCGCGCGCACAGGTGCGTTTGTGCGATCAAGCATTTTAAAAGTTTCCAGACCTTGGGAGAAGTTATTGTGCCTGTCATTCTTTGTATGCCCCGTGCGCGCATCCATGTGTGTGCGCGTTTGTGAGTACACACTTGCTCTGACCTCTATCGCTCACATGAGCTGGTGCCCCCAAACCTCATGTAAATTCGGACAACGGAGGACTCTGGGACTCTGGGATTCGTTGTTTATCAGCGCGCTGAAAAGAATGGTTGAGCTGTAATGGCTCTCCAGTGAGTTCAGTATGCAAACTTCTCTCTGCAGCAGCAGCAGGAGCAGCAGCACTTTGATGCCTCTCCTCCGAGCTGCCCATCTCCGTTTTATTTTGCTTGGCTGCTTGATTTACGGGGGACCGGTTCATTTGGAAGTTATCACAGCTTTTGTCAAGCTGAGTCTGAGCTTTTGTTGCATAAACTGTCTCATTTGAGGCGGCAAGATCTTTCAAGTTCATCTTTGCTGTTTTGTTTCGGTCTCCGAGCGCCCCTCTGCATACATTCAGGCCCCGCGGCCAGAAGTTGACTACGAAGATAAAATTGTCAATGTACAAAATGAACAATGCATTCATTTATTCTTAGACTGACTGTAATTAGCTGCTCTATACAAACAGATATAAGTTTCCGTGACTGCATCAAAAGAACTGCTTGAAAACACATTAGCAGCTTCAAAGCAGTGAATGGTCTGCATCTGTGTTGTGCTTTTTCTACCTTTTCAGTGCGAGGTCTGCTTTACTTTGCTTTACATTCACCCGTTCACATTTACACCCAGTTGGTGTTATGAGTTTTGGTTTGAAAAACAAGGTGCCGGTGTGATCGTGGAGAGCAATTAGGGGCTTAGTGTCGCACCCAAGGACACGTTGTCACGGTCAAGAGGCAGGGACCGAACCCATAACCTGTGGATTACCTCCTGAGTCATGCCGCAATAGCGATAGCATGTCAACACAGCTCCACAGCCTAAGGTCGAAAATAAGGTATGTAACACGCGCAGGCATTTCAGCAACAGTCGTCCTCAGAACTTAAAGGGAAAGACACGACAACCGATATGTGACCATCAAAGCGCTCAAGTTAGCAAATCCATACATGGTCCAATCCTCACCTTCGGTCATGAGCTTTGGCTAGAAAGATGGACATCATGGGTACGAGCACCTAAAATGAGTTTTCCTCTGTAGCGTGGATGCCAAACAAAACGTGTGGTTGGGGTTGATGGGAAAGCCCTTTATTTTGTAATCGTTTTGTCATAAATTAAAGTGGGACAAATTGCAGTTTTGCCCCGATGTGATGTGAGAGGAAAACCACAGGGAGACCAGAGTTATATCCATGATGAGGTGACATGATTGTCAATATGTTTCAATATAAGCCACAACTGCTGTCGTTCTGCTACCAGAGGAGAAGTCAGGAAGTCACCAGAGACACTCTTCTTCCTCATGCACATGTGCACTACATTTCAAAGCATTCTGGTAAATGTTGATTTATTTCAGTCTGGGTTTTGGGGTGGATTAACGATCGACTGACAACCAACTTTTCATTTTCTGAAGCCAAACTGCACGACTAAAAACTCTTACAAGTACAGTAAATAGGTCATTAATTTGTCCAGCTGGAACTGAAAAATATCATGTCGAAAAACTGGGCATGCGGCAGAGAAGAAAAACTTATGGAAAGGCAATTTGTTTGTCAGCGACAAACTCCCAAGTGCTGACTCCTTGACTTTGTGAGTCAGGCATGCCAAGAGCTGTTACTCTTTAAGTAAAGAGTATGTCCGGTAATTATCTCATACGTTGCTGCTCCATGTTTTCAGACATAAAGAAAATAATGATCACATGCTGGGCAGCGCTTGAAAAATTGCAGGGGTGAAATCTCTCCCTCCTGATAGATTTAGGCATTTCAGACATCCTTTTCCAAAGAGATTTGGTCAGAGCGTTTCCTCCACTTAAACACAGAAACACAGAGGATCAATTTGTGGGATTAGTGGACACTGCTAAGATAAAGTTGCTGGCAAAGAGGCCCACATGACTAGCCCCCCCCCCAAAACTCCCCTCCTCCGTGTCCTGCTAAAGTCCTCTTAGCCCCTTTCTTGGCCTCAGAATAAGCCTATCCAAACCCCAAACGCAATCACAACCCCAACGCAGTCTGGCCCCTTAGAACCATCATTGCCAACAACACCAGCGTAAATTGCAGCTGCCCCCTATCTCCAGCCCTCCCTGACTCATCTCCTCCCAGAACTTTATTTAATGAGTGAAGTTTTGCGGTGGGTGTTCCGAGTGTCTCACGTCAGGCCTGCAGCAACTGAGGAGGAGCTTTCATAAACCACGGGCGAACAAATGGGATTTAACACACAAGAGGCTCTGATGGCCTATTAATTCTGCTTTGGCTAGCATCCAGAATGAGCCCAGCCTCTCTCCTAATTCATGGCTAATTTCTATCAGAGGTATCAGGAGACTTTTTTTTTTCTCTGTGCAGGATGCATCCACATAACTTTAATGGATTCATTCAAGAGCTACAGCACGCAGACATTGATTAGATTGCCTCTGAGGCCCCGCTGCTGGTCGCTTGACATAGGCAGCAAATGAAATGTGACCTCTGGTAAAAGGCCTGAACCAGCCAGCCCCAGTCTAATCCATTAGATCAGAACCTTTCCCAATCCCATTTAATTAATGAAGTGATTTGAAAAGTGTGAACATTTACCAATCCCTGGAACTGGAAAATAGTGGCCTTATAAAGAAACTGAAATAAGACAAGCAACCAGAACGGAAACCTCGCACATAGAGGGAAAAAGAGCATGTGAATTGGTTCGCAGAGTAATTGTTTGCAATGAGATGGAATATTATTCCAGCCCCCAGACAAGATGATTCAACCACAAAACGCATACAGATGTGAGGTAATGAGTTGGGTAAAGGAAAATTGCCTGTCATTGGCTGGATTGCCTAAATGTTATATTCAGCAAGAGGAAAAGTCAGTCGCACTGAAGTTCATCAAATCCAAACAGTGACGAGCTGCGGACCAAAACTTAATAAGTGAAATGTAAAATGGAAGACAGGAAAAATATGATTCCACTTTTGTCTGTAAAACGATTTCAACAGTATATTCACTGTGATCGCCACCACCACTTCTGCTCTCTGGAATTCACATTCCCCTTTACAAGGTTCTCTTTCAAGGAGCAATTTCTTTATTCCGATAGCTGTG
>CAAKHG010014381.1:0-17711 GCA_901007715.1 Dactylopterus volitans
CTAAAATATCTAAAAGTACTATAATTGTAAGTATTTTATAGGTACTGTTGCAGTGTCAGGTGTTCATGTCAAACATGGTCGAAGATCCAAATAGGGAAACAAAGTAACCACCCCGCCTCCACACACACACACACACACACACACACACACACACACACACACACACACACACACACACACACACACACACACACACACACACACACACACGCAAATTCAGGCTGCTCTGAACACTGTGTTTCCAACATTTCTGTTATGACAGGAGATAAAATGGGTTGTTTGAGACAGAGGATGAACTCCAGGCTGCGTAGAGGGCCAGTAAAAGATAAATAGGGATTTTATTTTTTCTCCTAAAACTGTGAATCATGCAAAACTACTCTCATGGAATCCCAGAATAATAATATATAACTGGAAATGAACATTAAAGGGCCCCTTTTTATTATTTGAAGCTACATTTTTAGGGCTTTTAAAAGCGCGCACACACAGACAGACACACATTTACTCCAGCGTTACTTTAGCATCTTTTGAGTTCTCCACATAATGATGGGATTTGAATATTACTGTGTGTCGCTGCATCCTTTTGTGAGCCAGTTAGTTGCCGAATATTTTACAATCACCCGAGTTATGACGCGGTTTTAGCGGCTGCCGTGTTCTGCGCGTCTGAACTGCTGTTAACCTGGACATTTGTAATTTATTGCCCTTTCAATTTTACCGAGCTCCAGTGGAGGAGCCACAAACCAAACAGGGGGAGATTTACTAGTAAAAGAAGGCAGACAATCCTGCGTCTGGGTGATAAACACACCTCTCCATTATATAAAACATCTCTGACATGACCTTTTTCGGTCGGTTCAACTACCTGAACGTCAAGCAAATTTCCAGCGTGTCCATCCACAAGCAGACCAGTTGACTCACACAGCCGGCCAACAACTACCCAGAAGTCTGCTGGGCAGCCAGTCAGTTACGACTCAGACAGTCAGTCTGGATTTATATCCAGTCAATCACCCAGTCAGCCCGGCCGACAGTCAATCAGTCTGTCACCTTGTCAGGAAACAAGCCAGTCATTCATCCATCCACGAATCAGTCAGTCACCCAGTCAAATGACAGGCAAACAGTGAGCAAGCCACTCAGCTGCTCAGTCAGACTGTCACATTTGTCATAACAGAACCCTTGTGAGCGACGCGGCGAGAATGCAATTTCCCTGCGCCGAACACATCAGCGCGCCGCTCCGAACAAGGGGGGTGGGGGCTGGGGGGTGGGTGGGGTGTGGAGGGTGGTGTTTGTCAAACATGTATGAATGGGACGAGGGAGGGGACGGGGAAAACCAGCCGCATGAAAGGCGCAAATCACCACCTCCGAAAGACAACAGAGAGGAAGTTGGGGGTGGGAACGGGCGGCGTGACGCACGATGTGGGATCTGAGGCGACGCACGTGCACATCCGGAAACACGGCGGAGACGCGCCCACAACGTGCGCAAATCGACGGAAACATGCTCATAAGTAAGATCACACGTGCCTATTCTGCAGAACATGACAACTGGTGACACACACGCGCGCGCGCGCGCACGCAGTGACAAATCGGCGTTCAGCCATTGTTGCTCCGTCTCGTCTCATTTTGCACACTTCCTGCCAACAAATGTCTGATACATGTGTTTGTCTTTTTGCCTCTTTTGTTGTAAAGAGAAGCGCGCGTGTGCCTGACAAACCCTCGGATAATTCCACCAGCCAGGCTCTCTTTGTCTCTGTCTGACATGACTCTGCTCCATTTTGTCTTTTTTTTACCCTCCCTCTTTTGTTATCTGATTCCCTCTTCCCGTTTTCTATTAATTTTTTTTTTTTTTTTTTTTTAATTATTATCAGTGTCTATGGGCTTTTCCCAGCTTCTCTCATTATCTCCCTTTGCTTTGGCTGCAGTCCTGTTTGGCCTTCTCACTCTCTCACTCCCTCACTCTCTCTCTCTGTGTCAGATCACTGATCTCTATGCTTAAGCTCAAGGATACAACACTCGATGGCTCTGCCTCCACTCAGAGCTCGTCATCTATTTGCAAAAGCATGCATGTTCTCACCGAATTACAAGTATTTTCTGAGGCAGATGCTGCAGGAACCTTAGAATATCAATTTTTCTGAAAAAAATTGAAAATTTTGTTATTCCACATACATTGGTTGGAGATGGTGGTGGGCCGGCAAGAGACGGTGGAGTGATGGATGGAATAATGACATCTGTGCTTTTTTTTTTTGCAAAACACAAGCTAAATGTTATCACGTTCCGGAAAGTATACCCCTTTATTAGGGGCAGCTCTTCAACTGCTCAGGAAATCACATGGCGGCAACTTCATGCATGCAGACACGGTCAGGATGAGCTGCTGGAGAGCAAACCAAGCATCAGAATGGAGAAGAAATGAGATTTACAGTGACTCTGAACGTGGCGTGGTTGTTGGCGCTTGACGGGCTGGTTGGAGTATTCCAATAACTATTGATCCGCTGTCTGTGCATATTCTCATTCCTCCAGGTCAAACATATGTCAAGGATTTGAATCAGGTCAACTGGACTTGGTTATGTGTCTGGAAGATGTTTTGCACCTTATCCAAGTGGGCTTCATCGGTTTAAGACTAGCTTCTAGTTTTTGGAACGCCATGTGCTGATGAAGCCTGCTTGGATAAGGTGGGGGACGGGGGGAGGGCGTCCTCCAGACACATAATCAAGTCCAGCTGACTTGATTCAATTTCTTGAAACGTTGATCGGCTGGGATTTTCATGCACAACCATCTCTAGGGTTTACAGAGGACGGTCAAAAAAAAAAAAAAAAAAAAAAAAAGGAGGAAGATATCCAGTGAGCAGCAGTTCTCTGGGAGAAAATGCCTTGTTGATGCCAGAGGTCAGAGGAGATTGGCTAGACTGGTTCAAACTGATAAAAATACAACAGTTACTCATATAACCACTGGTTACAACCAAGATATGCAGAAGAACCTCTCTGAATCCACATCACGACAATCCTTGAAGCAGATGGGCTACAGCAACCTAAGACATTTTATTAGGTCAGTGAGTGCATACCAATATAATATGAAAATAAAATACAAATACGTTTTTCAATTTCCTTCCAGAGTTGATAGAGACCGTATGCAGAACAAGAAACCTGTGAATACTGAATGTGGCTTGGCAGAAATAGTCTCCCAATGAATAATATGTAACCGCGGAACGTGGAAATAAACACATACATCACCTGTTTGCTTGCTCGTCATGTCGGTTTAAAGGGTGATGATGTGTCAGTGTTTTGTTTACAAGTTGCATCTGCGGCCCCTCAAGCAGACGTAGAGTCAGTTAATGAGAAATCAATTGCATTTATTTATCACTCCTTAAAAAAAAAAAAAAATATATATATATATATATACATACATATATACATATAGCACTTCAAAATATTTCCTTTCATCCATTAACACTAACGTAGTGGTGTGGATTTGAGGTTTTGCTCAAAGACACGTGGACAGGAGGAGCCGGGGATCGAACCACCAACCCAGAAACCTGCGCTTCCTTCTGAACCACAGCAGCCACAAAAAATACAGGTTTAGTCATGGAACTAAGGTGTCAAAATTGTTATTACGACAACACACCAAAATGGCTGATAACATTAGTCACAGGATTCACTCAGGCTGCAGCATGTTTATACAAGATCAAGCTTCGGTGGAGGATTTGTGCTGATTTTTGACTGCCAGTTACAGGAGTTACAATTCTTCTCGTCTTCTGCTGCTTATCCGGGTCCGGGTCGCGGGAACAGCAGTGGCCCGTCGTCTGATCCACATTGCACCAGACCCATATGGTTCCTCCTGCAGGTGGTGGGCCTGCTGGAGGACGAAAAAATGTCTCTGCCTGCGGCTGGACCTGACCAGACTCCATGGGCAAAGGCCCGGCCACCAGGCACTCACGGACAGGCCCCTGCTGCAGGCCCCTGCTCCAGGCCTGGCTCTAGGGTGGGGCCCCGGTAACCCTCCGGGCAGGACACACTGGTCCTTTGATGCTTTTCTTCCCATATGTGTCTTTACGGACCATTCTTTGTCTGACCCTCCACCCAGGACCGATTTGCCATGTGCGACCCTACCAGGGGCTGCTGCACCCGACAACACAGCTCCTGGGATCATTCGACACTCAAACACCTCCACCACAATGAGGTGGTGGTCCACGGAGGGGACACAGAGGTCACCGATCGGTGTGCAGCTAGGTTCTGGGGTCACAGTTTGTTACGGTTCTCTTGAACGAGGAAAAAAGAGCGACCAAAAATATCCCAAAGACGCAATTTTTGTTTCTGTTGATTTTCAACAGTTGTGCAAGTTAGTTTGTTCCACCTGGTGTCGATTAGAACTACCTGAGATGGTTGCTGTTAAAGCCTTATTTTCATTTAGACGTTTATTGAGCAGGGACAAATGCAAAAAACATAATTTCAAATGAAATACAAAACAGATGTCGTGCATATGGGTTTATTTTAGCCCAGGCTAATTTGCAAACCTTGTCCCTGGTTAGGCCTGGTGAAACAGAAGAGCAAGGCTAAAAACAGTACAAAACACACCGTTAGAATACAAAACACATGTTCGAATATTTTATGATTTTTAAAACATAAAAATAAAGACAAATAGAATAAGCAAAAATACAAAACAGATAAGGGCAGATAAACTTAAATAGTACAGTAGTATGTATACGCCAATGTTCACAGGCTTGTTTCAGTTTCAGCCATTGTTTTGCTAGTGTTTTAAAAACCTTGAGCTCCGACAATGTTCTGATTTTCGCTGGTAATAGTATTCCAGAGTTTCGCATCCTGTTCCATCCTTTTGTTTGTTTACCAATTGGCAGAGTATTTCTGCAGCAAGGCTGCTCACATACTTGAAACAAGTTTTAGAAATGAGAACTCTAGAAAACGGATAACACTTGGTAGAGTCTTGATAATTCAACAGTGGCGCCATCTAACAGGTTTCTGATCCCTTACTTTAGACTCCTGTTTATATAATGACCTACTGGCCGCAAGTGTTGTTTGGTAATCTTGGCCCCAGACGGTTATTGAACATGATAATGAATTGTTGTGCTGCCATAACTGGTAGATACTATCCAATCAATTGAAAACATTTTAAACTGGCTTTGACAGTTTTGCACAGCTTCTTTACGCCGGTCAAACTTAAATATAGACTCCTGATCTATGTCTCATTAATCGCTATTCCACAATTTTCATTGGCTTTCCTCTTGATCGAAAAGCACATTGACACCGTATTCTTACAATTTGAAGTCAAGTGATTATGTTGAAGCCACTGTCACACCAGACATTTCTTTTGGCAGTATTTCTGCTGCCACCTGAGGATTTTTTTTGCAGACACATATATATACAATTGTGTCATCCGCATACAATTGATATTTGGCTCTTTTGCAGCTGTCGGGTAAATCATTAATATATAAACTAAAAAAGTTGGGGGCCTAAAATCAAACCTTATGGAATTCCCTGTTGGCAAGTCTGGGCAGCTGACAGGGTAGAATCAGATCTAACCCACCGCTCTCGATGCTCAAGATAAGATCGAACCGAGTGACCGTCTCATCTGAGAAATTTAACTGTGTGGGCTTATTTAGGAGAAGTTTGTGGTAAACAGTATCAAAGGCTTTTTTCATGTCCAATAATACTGCTGCTACTGCATCTCCTTCATTTAATAACTGTGATATGGGCTGCAGATGCTTTTAAGGTAATCAACAAGTGCTTTAGCAACAGTTTTCTTAAGAACTTTTGAGAGCAAGGATAAGATGGAAACTGGTCCATTATTGGACCCCGTTAGGTGCTCCCTTTTTATAGCTGCCTCACAGTGTAACATGCCAAATTTTTTATATGAAACTGAGAAGAAAGTCTCATGTTATCAAAGTACAAAATAAAACTTTTGTTCCACTTCCAGTATGATACATTTAAACATTCAATAGCTTAACATGATCTCACGTAACTAAAGGCAAGAATAACCCACTGGCTTATTTGTTTACATGACGGAATATTGTAACAAGGGTCTAGTTCTTTTAATTAATACTTGAAGTGGGGTTCTCTACAACTGCACATGGGTGGATAGCCACGCGAATGTAAATATCAATATCCTCAGTAGCGCCTTCGGTCTTGTCTGCTTTCAAATGTAGAAGCTTCACCAAAACAGTGATGACGAGTCGTCGAACCGCTTTTCCTTTGCTGAGCTCCAATGTTCGACACATCTGGGTGATGCCGTCTAATATTCTTTTGTATTTTCAAGTTTTCTCCGTCGTTTCGAATTCCAGGTCGCTCGTCGCTGTTGTAGTCCACAGGGAACGGCTGAAAAGAAGTAGGCGGGTCCTCTCCCTCTTCTGTGCCATCCGAACGCACCACTCCCATCTGCTTCTCGTGTTTGTTTCATTTTGCTCTTCTTCTTCTTCTGCTGTTCAATGGCGGTTGGCAACCCGCTTTTTGGCGCGTTACCAGCGCGTAGATGTGTGTCTGACCTTTCCCATTCAGAAGTATTCGTTGTATGATTGTTTGTACTCAACCGTGGCGCCCGTACCATGATGGCTCGCTACGGATACACCTGCCGGCTCAACCGATGGCCTGCGGTGTGTGGATGGAATGTTCACATCCATGTTTTGCTAGCGTTAGCAGAACCAGCCGCAACATCCCTATCCATGGGTGCATGGAGCAGTTTGAGGCGGCATCTTGTTGCCTCTGTTCACCACACGGCTCCCTCATGTTTACTCTCCCAGCAACAACTCGCATCACTTCATGTGAGACTTCTGGTAAACACATCTCCCTCAGCCTCCGACAATCTCCGCGGGGATCGTCTCACTAATGTTGGCAGACCTTTACAATAACAATCTGAGCCTGCAGTGGCAAAACAAGCTTTTGTCGACATACTTTGAAGGTGGATAATTTGCCCGCATGGAGTACATTGCAGTCGGTTTCGCATGTGCCTGGTTATAGTGTTCTCGCTCAATAATGGAACAACGCCAAAAGCGTCTGTTATTATTAATCATTCAGATCAAAACCCGTGTGAAAACAGTGGCTCAGGTTGAAAACATCAGAATTCCATTTTATCTATCAAATCTGGAATGAGAGAAGCTTTGACGTTTGTTTTTGTTTTCAGTATGTGCCAGTTCATTTGGTCCATCGCACCATAGAGAAATTTCTAGTTTTTCTTCTTCAAAACAACAACAACAAAAAAAACAGTTAAATGTTAGGCCATGCTGTATAGCACCATCCAGCAGAGGAGGAAGAGAACGTGATCGGTAATGAAACTCACTCAGATGTCATAAAAAAAAAGGAATAAAAAAATAAATGAAAGACAGGAGCACAGAGCAGAACAGACCAAAGTGAAGAGACAAGGAAGAGGAAAAATGTTGAGAAAAAAAAAACAGATAGACAAAGCTGGATTTGACAGAAGAGTGTTAGAGCAAGAAAGAAAAGAAAGGAGAAAAAGACAATCACGCTGCATTCAGATTTTTTTTTTTTTAAAAAAGGAACAGCTGCTGTCCAAATATTTAATAAGACATGACACCAGACACTTAGTCACTATATTAATCCAACCAGCCTCCACACACACATAATGGGAGTCTGACTAATTGAATGTGCTTCAGCGACAGGGAACCTTCAGTCCTCTGAGAAACATCTGTTACTGCATTGCGGAGGCTTTTGGAAGGCAAACGGGAAAAGGAAATTTCTATGTTGTCTCTATGCAGAGAAAAATTATTTTTATGTGAGATAAATAGTGTAGAAACACAAGTGCAGAGGTGGCGGTGGTGGGGAAGGGGGAGCTGAGACGGACAGAAAATAGTGGGGTCAGATTCCAAGGCCAGAAAATATAAAGAACACACTGTGAAAAGACAGAGAGAGATGGGGAAAAAAATGAGTAGGAGGTATGGAGTGAAAGGATGAGAGCGGGAACACAGCACTTGCATCACGACAAACGTAAACATTTTAAATGGAGGTCATGTTTGCAGGTCTGAACACGGAGAGAGTAAAAAGTGAAAAACGGAGTAAGAGGGGAAACTAGAAAAGCGGGATGGAAATGTGAAGAGCTGCCGCGGCCGCAGACTGCAGATGCTTTAAGCATAGCAGAGGTCAGATTTAAAGGAGAGAATGGGCAGAGGAGTGAGGAGGCGGAGAGAGAGACGGACACTTCGCAGCTTCAAATGAGCAAACATGTGAATGGAATCAAAAGGTCTGGTTGAGGTGTGAGGCAAAAGAAAGAACATGGAAACAGCAGTGACAAAGTAGTAAGGGGTGACGGGTTTGGATGTCGTCGCACAGAAAAATGATATTTATTTTAAAAAAAAAAAGGATGAGGGAAGATAGAGAGCTAAAGAAAAGAAGTGCAAAGTGCATTTATTATTGGTGTGTGGGTGCAAGGTGAAAAATATCCAGCATGACCGTACATAAATTGAATAGCGTGGCCAGAACGATGAACATTGTTCAACACTGGAATAACAGTTAATGCACAGATGACGTTATGGATTTCAAGATCAAAATTAACTGAAAGGATTAGCATCACATCCTCCGCTAAGGACCTTATGATTTCACCTGCATTGGTTTGTCCCCTGGCAGGACACCACACGAGCGCCATTTCCCCCAAGATTTCTTGCAGCGGAGGATCATGGGCAGAGGAAGAGTCATTTTAAATTCTGAGCCATTTAGAGCGGCACTGGTGGAGGCCTGTGTTCTCTGATTGGCTCCTGATAAGCAGACTGTGTTTCATAAAGTTTGGTGGAGGGGTGGAACACGAGTGAGGGGACATAACCCATCAAATTTTGGGGCACATGGGGACATTTTCTTTGGAAATATGACCAGATCTCAACTGTATATATGTTCCTCCACTAGTTCTGTCTGACATGTCCCACCCACGCACCCACCCACGCTACATGAAATGATTACTGGTTGAAAGTTACAAATTGATGCTTTGCACACTGGGTGGACTGACATGGTAATACACACCTTTGCCCCGTAAAATGGTAGCTTTCACAACTCTGACCACACGCACAGTCATTGAGGGTGAGGCAGAGAGACAGAAAGAGAGAGAGCGAGAGAAAGAGAAGGAGAGAGTGAAAAAGAGAGAAAGAGGAATAAGGAATTATGCAACTTCCACCATACGCCAAGTTTAGCCATTGTGAACCAGAAAGGAAGAAAGAAGTAATGGTTGGATGGAAAGAAGGATGGAGGAGAGAGGAAAGGAAGGATGCAAGAGGAAAGAAAGTTTGTAGAAACAGAGAAATAGAGAAAAAGAAAGATAGGCAGGAGGAAAATAAAATCGGAAGGAAGAAGGGAAGACAGAAGAAAGACAGAAATATAGACAGAAGAACAGGTGAGGAGAAAGAAAGGAGGGGCAAAGAAGAGAAGGATAGAAGGAAAGAGAAAAGGAGGAAGGAAGGAAGGGGAACACAAAGAAGAGAAAAAAGAGGGAAGGAAAGCGGGATGGAATGAAAGAAAAAGAAAGATAGACTCGAGGGAAGGAAGATAGGAGGTAAGGAGGGAAAAAGAGAAAGAAAGGAGGGAAGGGCGAGGGGTGAGAGGAGGAGGAAAGGAAGATAGAAGAAAAAGGAAGGAAGGAGGGAGGGATGGAAGGAAGAATGAAAGAAAGATAGAGGGAAATGAAGAAAGGATAGAAGGATGGAGCAGTGGAGAGAAAGAAAGTAATGAAGAAATACATTTCTGCAACAAACGGATGATGGGTGATGTGGACACGACACAGGAGGAGAAACATCTGTGGGACGGTCCTCTTAAAAGGTCAGACTGGGGGCGGGGCTTTGACAGATAGGTGGGCGGCGCCGGCTCGGGTCGTCGCCGCCCGCGGCGCCTTCAGAGGTGCCCGTCAACATTCGAGCCTGCCCGCCAGACAGCCAATGAGGCGGCGTCAGTGGAACGAGGCCGCGCCTGTAATCCCAGTCATCATTCTTCATAAGGGCTCCACACGAGAGGTACAAAATGGCGCCAAAGGTACGACTGACTCAAATCCTGCCGAGAGGACGGCTTTATGCGAGTTTGATGCATGCAAATCGGATTTATGTCGCCATCAAACTGAACGATCGTCCCGCCTCCCCCTCCCTCCGTCTCCAGCTCCACCTGGCTAAGGAGGAGTCATTAGTGAAATGTCGCACAGCCGATTCGACGCTGTTGGCTCATCGAGACAACATCGCAAGCGTAGATGCAAATATCAAAGACTGAATTAGAAACGTGCACGCCGCGGGTTTGCGTACGTGTGTGTGTGTGTGTGTAGGTTTTGGCTTTGCGGTTTTTGTTTGTTTGTTGTTGTTTTTTTTTTGTTTTTTTTGCTTGCCTCCTCCAACTGCCACAAATAATTCTTGGGAGTAATTTGGAGGTTTGCGGAAACACCTTCATCTGGCACATCTGGCGTCATAAGTACACGGGCTGACTAAGAATCGCAAATGTCGCGCACTTAAAAAATCAACAGCGATTGTGCGGCTCGGCTCCGCGAGTTTGCGCGAGTGGCGACGGGACTCGATGCGATTGGCTGCATTAACCTCACTCCCAGCAAGGTTGTGCGCCTGCCAAATCCTATTCAAATTTAAGTGGCGATTATGCTGCGCTAAGCGGATGTGCTATTTTCTACAGTCTACAGTTTTCCATGCCCGCTGCCTCTCTCTCTCCGCTATTGTGCCGGCGCACATTAAAAGCTATTCAGAAAAGTGCATTAAGTTTGTTGCAATTGTTGGGTGTATTACAGCTGGAGGACAAATCCTGATCACGGGGTGCATATTGCGAAACGGTGAGTTCTGCCCATGGCCGTTTATCACCACCGCTGACACGCGGCGCGTGCGCACGTGCAGGTTTTTCCTCTTTGCAGCAGCTACATGGACATGAATTTAACCAAGAATTGACAGCACTTGGGAAACTGGCGAGTCACTTTTAGTAGACGGGGCTGGTGTGCTTATCAGATGCTTCACACCGAGTCATTTGCTGAGCTTATTAATGAGTGCTGGATTACATAATCATTGAGGTTAAAGTTGCTGGCATGATTATAATGAGGGAGGCGTGGTCAAGAGTGATTTCCTTGAAAAACTCATCCTGTGAAATCTGTTGTGTGACGCAGGATGTTTTAATTAAAGTGATCTGATGTATCTGTACAAATGTGTGTGTGTGTGTGTGTGGTATTTGTTAAATTGTAGGGCTGTGGATCAGTGCACACAATCACATTGAGGGTACTCGCCGATTTTTAGGGACAAAGAGTCATTTTACATGCATCAGATTGTAGGGCGAAAACTGAAAGTAAATAAACGCGCTGTCCCTGAAGTGATGGAAACATGACTGTGTGTGAGAGGTGTGTGTGTGTGTGTGCGTGTGTGCGTGCGTATGTGTGCATTGGGGATGTGGTAGCTGACGACGGTAGGAAGGTGTTGCCCTATCACGTTGCAGACTCGTGACCATATGACATTTGGGACGGGAAAGATTATTAGTGGCCGCGGGTCGGCCACGCACGCACGCACGCACGCACGCACGCACGCACGCACGCACGCACGCACGCACCCACGCAGGCAGACACACATTTTAAAACAGCTTTCGCTGCTTGCCGTTTTTTTGATATAAATAAAATCACGTTGGTAACTTTTGGTATTTATGTACTAATTCTTCATCCATGGTGAAAATCCTCTCACTGGTTGGCTTCTGGGCTCCTTCAGAAAATGGACTCAGCGGAGCAGAGTGCAGAGCAGCTTGTGGGCCCCACTGGGCCACTTCTGGTGTAAACAGCAAGAGTGTCGAGGATGGGGGAAATGACAACCCACAGTATCCATGGAAGTATCCGCGGCGTAACCGCGGCGCGCCACAGCCGGACCCTGTGGAATCCACTTGACCTACTTTTGAGCCGCTTCTGTTGGAGCTGATCACCGCGAGCATCTGCTCATCGTCCGTGCTCCTGGTTGACAGGTATTTGATGGGAGTATGTCGCATAGTAAACGTCTACTCCCTGAACACGACCCTACTTTTTCATACCCATTTCTAGGGAAACAAAAACCTGTCACACTCAGACCAATATGGCAATACAATTTCGAATCATGACATATTGTCCTTCAAAGGACAATATTGTTTTGTGACATTTTGTTTTGTGACATTTTTTAAACTAGCTTTCCAAAAATTCACAAACCTTTAATTTCGAGCAGCAACATGGACTGGTGGCTTTATTTTATCTAAGCATGGGATGTATTGGAGGTCTCTCTGAGGGCCTTTCTAGTTTAAAGTGATAGTTTGATGGAAGTGAAGCAGATGATTCCGTTTCATCAATTCAGATTCGGCATTACTTTTGGTTTGTTCCAAATCTGAATAAAGTTATGTCTTTATCGACAAATTTTGATAATCCGGTCTCTCCTGGGTGAAATCTCGGCCGTGATCCTCAGACCTCTCTCCTCTCCTCAGAGGGAGAAAAAAATAAAATCACTAAACGAGAGAGGAGGAGTAAAGCTCCTATTAAGTGGTAGAGACAATCGCGGTGTCTGACTCAGGCTGGATGTCTGAGGTGGTTTCAATCCCTCGTCTTAATAAGGGAAGAAGAGAAATTCAATACAGCCCCGGATAAAATACGTCAATGGAAACCTGTTGCCAATTATCGGGCTGCATTCATCCTTAGAGCATTTCTGTGATTGTGTCAATGGGTATATCATACTCTTTTGGTGTATCTATACATACATATATTGTTACCCAATAAAATGATACACATGTAGCTCATATTTTCTGTGTGTGCAGTTGTGCACATTTCTGCAGTCCGTAAGATGGAATCTACGCATACACACCACTTCTATCAGCACCGATTTCAATTAACACGTGCATTTTATTTTGTCCTGCAAAAGTACTGTACATTTCTCGTAGGCTGACGAGTGCATTCATAATATTGTGCAAGCAGCTTTCACATTAAGAAAAAAAGAACAAAAACAGGAAAAGTGGCTGATTCAGTATAGGCTTATTGAAAAGATAACGCACTCATTCTTCTGAATGCAGAACGCTCATGAAAATGGAAGATGGAAAAAAAATAATGGCAAATTGAATTGATTGTGAAAATGACAGCATGATTAAATTGTTATCTGTGTTTACAACTCAGAGGGAGAAAAAAAAACATACAGACGGAACACTTTTCTGTTAAACTGGAAAGAAGAAAATAAAAAAGTTTTCAAAATGCAAAGCAGCGTGGAGAGGCAGGACGGGGCTGTGCGGCATCAAAGGCAGATTAACCTTTTTGAATAGACTTCCCAATGAATATCGCTGTTTGCATCTCGAGACCAATGGATGTCCCATAATTAGCTACAAAAGAGGGGGACTGGTGACATTGTGAGTTAACATTGCATCATGGGAGTGGATGTCTCTATTGCTGATGAATCCGATGCGACTCGGGCACGAATCGTGTTTACTGAAATAGCCACGAGTAATGTTAGCAAGTTGCTAACGTTGCTAAGTTGCTGCAACTGTAGCTCGTGACAGGCGGTGCACACAGTCATGGGGTGGCCCAGCACCGCCAATAAACACAATAATGCTCGACTAAACTATGAGTCCGTTGAACATTGCTGAAAACATTATCATCGTCATAACCATTAGCATGGTGGCTGGCATGAGCCCCTTAGACTGCCGCACCTTAGAGAGCTTGATTTATGAATGAATTATGATGATTACGTTGTTTCAAAATGACATGAAATTAATAAAAAAAAATTGTGCTGTGTGGCAAATGCTGTATTCTTAGCCACTAGTTGGCGTATAGTGGGTATGATGCTGTTGTCACATGACCAAATGAAAAGTAGTTTATCCTAAATTAAATTATGTTTTCCTCTGGGTGAATATTGTTTGAAACATTTGGATAACGTAAGTACATCATACTACAAATACAACATGGCAAAATATTATTGTCATTTTTTTTATTGTGGCGTTGACATGTTTCAGTCTATGATGCCCCTGTTTTACACCTTCTCCTATTAAGACCTGCTATATCAAGGTCGCCGCTACTTGGTGGATGAATGGAAGAGTGTCCATTAATATGAATAGTATAAGGCATGAATAGTAGAAGGCAGAACTACCAGCAACCCAGTGATGGTACTTTATTTTTCTCTCTCAACCACATTCTTAAATCTTTCGCATGAACATTCCCATCAATGTGAGCTCATCTTGCCTGCTATAATGTCGGCAATTACAATTTGTGGCATGCATGCATATGTGTGCGAGGAGCAGCAGGTGGGAAAAGGCTCTGCGTTGTTAATGTGATGAATGCTGGTGCCCCTGTCAACGCTTTTGTGTGTGGTCTGCTGGGTAAAATAGCCATTGATTTCACTTTTGTTTCAGACCAGCCAGTGATGCCGGGTTCTTTCGTCAAATCAATAATTTCAGGACATTACCGTACTCATAACTGACCGTGGACCGGGAATGAGTCATTTTCTTTGCAATCAACCTGTGTGGCCGACTGTTTGTGTGTGTGTGTGTGTGTGTGTGTGTGTGTGTGTGTGTGTGTCTAATCTAAGAGGGTCAGCAGGAAATAGTACAATGACTCACGAAAATGAGCCGCTTGAAAGTGCGTTTACAACAATTCTAATGTCATACTGTCTCCATTTTTAGGTTTTCTTTGCTTCCACTTCAGCAATGTGACATGGTTTATCAGAAGCGCCGTGCGAGGCATGATGGTCGGGGTTTGTAAACACACGCGTCTGCTCGTCACGGTTTTTTGTTGGACATCCTCACACAGGGCTTGTTCTTCTCCCAGATAAAGCCCTCATGTTGTCGGCACCTCAGGGATCAGGGAAGGAGACGGAGATATAAATGATTGAGGGATGAAGATTGAAGGGAGAAGTGAGGGAGCCAGAACAGAAACAGGAAATGAGACGACGAGAATGACGCTGGGCTTTGGAGATATGAGTTGGGAGAGAGGGTGATGGATCAGGATATTTGGATGGAGCCAGCATTAGGAGAGCGAGATGAGGGAGTAGAAGACTCAGTGAGCGGAATATTAGAAAGGCTTTGATTAAATGCAGAGGGGGGGAATAAAAAGTTAATCAAGTCGATTATGTAATGATGATTGCTTTTTGGGGATGCTAAAGAGACAGTGCATTATGGGAGGATTTGGACAATGACTGAAAAATGGGCTGCATTTATGGAGTGCGTCGTCTGCCCTAAAAGTACTCAAAGCACTTTACATTGCCACTGGCGTGATCAGCCATTCGGGCTCGCGCTCATGGCGGGGGCGTCCATGCAAGGTGCTCATGGGGAGCCGAGGGGGGGTTCAGTGGCTATCTGAAGACTAGAGACTGAGACTGGCCAGCTTCAGTCTTGGGAGCAGCATGGACGGATGAGGACCACTTGGATAAGGCACAAACCGACTTCCAGACCCATAACCAAGAACAGATGACCTGATTAATTTCTTTGAGATACCTATGACCTGGACGAATGAGAATATGCACACACATATTTTGAATATGAAACGGTCATTCTACCGGGCCATTCTGCCACCGTCCAAATGCATTTAAGACTACTTTTTTCTGTTTGTTTTTTTTGTCAAATCAATCTTCTTGACCAGTGAAACTGACCTCGGTCCAGCTGAGTAGGTGTTTCATGTGATGAAGACCATACTAATGGCAAAAAAAGGTCACCATAACCAGCAAAAATGGCACCAGTATACACTTTGCAGAGCTTCAGCAATACATTTTATGTTCTGCCTAGTTCTTAAGTACAGTCCAATTTATCTAAATAGGCACACTATTTTAGTTTAACTAGTTTAACATACTTCTGATGTGCTGTGCTATGCAGAGACTTTATAGTTATTGCTAATTTCCAACTTTTGTCCCTAGTTGGGCGTCTATATGAACAACATAATCAACACAAGTTCAACTGATCAATGTGCCAAAACTACACCACAATAAGATGCATATACACAATCATCAAAACCAGTCTTTAAATTACCAACATGCTAAAACTGCATTATCAGTACACCAAAATACACACCACAAAAAACCCGCTCTACATATCAGCCATGACACCCTACAAGTCAAATGTGACTTCCATCGAGACACTATGAGTTAATGGACACAGCTTTGTTTTTCTTTTAGCCAGCACTTAACCTTTGCTGTAAACAAGTGCTAAAGATCAACGACTGCGATAATAGATTCGACTCTAAATCACTTTACCTCATATTGAATGCGCTACTGCTTAGATTAAATCTGAAAATGAGTGCTGCATTGTTTCATCTCTAATCCAAGATGGACGATGCTGCGGATGTATATGTACTTTTTGGAAAACAAAAGTATCATCTGCTATCAACCTGAGCTCTGAACACTTTTAACAGCCAGCAGGTGACTGAAACTCTCCCGTGGACTGACCACATTAAAGCCCGGCGGCTCTGGCGTATAAATTGAACCCATATATATCTACTCGCGCTGTAAATCAATCTGTGCAGTCAGGCTAAATGGGCTCTGCGAACGACAGGGAGGAGACAGGTTAAGAGTGGCTTTTACTGCGAATCAACAGGGAGATTTATTTTGTAGTCTCATGGCACAGCCCTTCACCGCTGCCGCTGCCGCTGCTGCTGCAGTCAGCTGCTGTCGCCTCTGACGGTCAACAGATGGTGCTGTGGTACCACAGTTGTCACTCACCCTGGTGGCGCGTGAAAAATCGGCGGACGTGAACGCTGAACCGGAGCAGCGATGGATCAAATTTGCAGATAAAGGCGCACTTCCATCTAAAAGCACTGAGACATTGGATTACATAACACAGACTTGCCATGGCTGCCTTCTGCTGTCATGTCAAGATGGGAGCGCCACATGCTTGCGTGTGCGAGTGGGAATGATGGTAATGGGTTACATGCTTTAGTTTGGAAAATGTGTAATACGGGTTTGGCTTCATGCCCCGATTCTCTGTCCATGTTTCCCACTTCCCATCTCATCCCATTCTGATGCTGTGCCATTCATTTATTTTTGCTTTGCTTTGGGTTATTTTCTTACTCTATTCTTTCTTTCGCATGTTTTAAGTGAGTAATCACTTCTCCGGATTCTGTGCTGTAGACTCCATTCACATCCCTTTTTATCTCCGCTGATGTCTGGCATATGCGGTGCACCCTTGAATAGCGTGAAAACAAGGAAATGCCATCTCAAAAATTGTAATCCCCAGGCATAAACCAGCATTTGCAAAGGATTTTTTTTTTTTTTTTTGCATCAGATCAGGTTTAATTTCTTAAAAAAAAAAAAAAGTAATATTATTTTCAGCCATAACTGTGTCTCAAGCGTCTTACTAAAAAAGTTTTTCTTCCCCTTTCCACACAGCCACATTTCCTCAGATTTACCAGGTTAGAAATATGTGGTACACTTTAAAATGCACACTTAAAGTGTGTTTATTGTATATGGGTCCTTTAAGAAAACAAAGGGTCAATTTAGTGGCCATGCCAGGCCATTGATACTGGATATTAATGTCATCGGATAAACATATACAACCTACATGAAACAATAAAGCGCGCACACATGCCGTCACGCTTTTGCTGACAATTGATGCTTTGACCATGAAGATATTGACATTCTACTGCCGTTACCTGCAAGTTGCGATCAGCATCTTTTTTCTTTTTTTTTTTTTTTACTGCTCAAGAACTTGTCCAGAGACTATGTTTGACTTTTAAATATACTTTTGCTGCCTTTAAACAAAAAAATATCCATGAAGCTGCATCAAACCTGCATCAAACAAGAAACGCTTTTGAATTAAAAATCCACAAGCTCGCTCTCTCTG
>CAAKHG010014382.1:0-13876 GCA_901007715.1 Dactylopterus volitans
TGTGGTGGAGTAAAATTTCATAGTAAGCCAACCAGAGGCAGAGTTGGGCGGGAGTTGTACACCAATACACACACACACACACGCACACACACACACACAATTTAATTACAATGGATTGGAAACAATGAAAATGAAGTGCAGCACAGGCCCTGAACCACAAGAATTTAAACAACAAATGATTCATCTTATTTACGTCATTCTTGCTCGTCCAAACTGCTCCATAGACACTTTGAAATAAAATCTCACCAGATTGAATCGAGGAGGCCCACTGAAACCAGACAAATAAAAAACAGATAGATGCTAGAAAACAAAAGAACTCCATGTACCTTCAACTGAGCCGAGGCTCGACAGAGCTCTGAACATCTGCATGCGTTTAGGTGAACGAGCCCCCTTTTCCCTCCCTCCTTTCTTTTTCTCTAAGTAATGACAGCGCCAGGGCCTGTGGTTCTATTTAACAATCTCAGAGTCCATGATTATTCCTCACTTCAGAGGATGATACCTCAAGCCTGTAATCTGGCCCTGACCTTCACTGCTGAAGGGGAGGGGTGGTTTGGGGGCTGGAGTCTCGGGTTCAAGGTCTGCACACCCCCTGCAAATTGGCCACCTGGGACATTTGAGAAAAAACAGCAGAAGACTGGAAGTTGGGGAAAGGAGGGGAGGGGAGGAGAACAGAAGATGGGCAGGAAGTAACCGGAGGAATAAAGAAGAAAGAGAGGGAGGAGCGAAGGGAAGCGGGAAAGATAAGAGGAACGAGGATGGGAGAGGAGCAGATAAGAGTAGAAGGGGAGGATGCGGTTTGTTAAAGAGCAGATAGGGCCTATCTGTTGCTCACTGGGAGCTCAGTCGGAGAGGTGGAGGTGCGTTTTTACAGACTTTTGGCGTGAGGTGGAGACAACCGGTACCGTCGCCTGGGCCCCAACCAAGTAGCAGCCTTTAATCACCGAATACACACACTAGAAACCGGAAACATCCTCAAAAACACACAGACACACAGTTTCCAGCTTTTGAGGTTTTCTGCCATCAAGTTGTTGTTTCCTCTCGGCACTGGATGCTTTTATCTCCTGTCTTTGTACCGCAGACACTTAATGAAGGGCAGCATGTGAGGAGGAACGAGTTCACACAGACGCGGTGCTGAGAGGAACATCAAAGAGAACCGGTGATTGTTCTCATCCCACCAGCTCATGGAGCAAGGTATAAGCACCTCTGGATGAAAGACATCGTTCTTCATTAAGTATAATGACACAAATCAATCAGACTGCTGCCAAAACTGAGCCTTGTTTCGAACATTTCAGATAATCAGGAGACGCCCCGCTGAGCACACGAGGAGAGAGCCAGCGGGGTCTGTGGTGAACACATGGCTCCGCTGAGAAAACGCCAGCAACCCACCACCTCTGTGCTCATTACATCCACCGGGTGAGCTAATGAGAGCGCGGGCTAGGTCTGACCGCAGTCTGCCAGTTTAACATCTAAACACATGGCAACTCCATCCACATCGCCCACGGTGTCGGGCCTCAAAATCTGCCCAGCACATGTGTAATTAAGTGCTTTCTGGCATCGAGCTGCTCTCATTCTTTCACTGGCGGATCACAAAGCGCTCTGTAGGCTATGTGTGGTATTTTAAAGCAGCCTGCACCTCGTTTTCCACTGGTGGTGTACACCTGAGACACAAAACATCTATGGCAAGTGACAGGTGACAAACCGCAAATGTTGGATGGACGCTTGAGCGGGAGTGACAAGGAGATGATCAGCATTGTCTTGACAAACAGCACATTGGAGGAGACGCGCTCTGACAGTGCTGCGCGTAAACATGTTCAGTCCTCCAGCCTTGACTGGGACGTGTGTGTTGTTGGTTCCTGTTTAATGCAGCACTTCTGCCAAACTTCCCTAAAGCTTCAGCCTGCTGCCAGACTTTTATGTGGGATTGGGTAACCAGGGGAAGCTTTCACAGCTCCTCACCAGGTGACATCAGACATCCCCCAACAGTCTCAGTCTCTCTCTCTCTCTCTCTCTCTGTCTCTCTCTCTCTCTCTCTCTCTCTGTCTCTCTCTCTCTCTCTCTCTCTCTCTCTCTCTCTCTCTCTCTCTCTCTCTCTCTCTCCCTCTCTGTGCCTGCCTTACCACCCATCCTCCCACTGGAAAACACTGCACATCTTTGTTCTCACATCCCCCAACCAGCTCACCGCCCCTCTTCATATAAGTGCACACACTTATTTCAGTCCATTCTTCAAACCATACACAATTTTTTGAAAAATCCCATCTAAACAACAGAGGAAGCTAACATAAAGTTTGTTTAACCAGTTCCTTTGGCCTCAGGCTATGAAATATTGCTGCTTGATCAGTTGTCTGGATGAGTATCCAAGTAAAAACATGTGCTGGAATAAATGATCTAACAGGATACTGTTTAAAATCTAAACTTCTAAACTTTAGATGCTTCCTTGTGTAATTTAGAGACATGGCGGCTTTCTGAAATTCTTCAGATTGCTTGTGTCTCATATAAAAATTCATGATTAGTATAAAAAAACTTGTACCAGCTAGATGCCTGTTCCATTGACAATCTCCACTTCCTTAATTCACTGAAGAAAATGCCTCAGGGGATAAATACTGATAAATACGGCTTTGAAGAGTCTACAGTTTCTAGAAAAACAAAGCCACTTGAAATTTTGGAAGGCGCGACAAGAACCTGTGATGATCACTCGTACGCTAGCACTCATCGTGGAACATCCAGTGGTCATCAACTGCAACCGATTTTGGGAAGTTGGGGGGGTGTTCTCATATGATAGAAAAGAGGATAGAGTAGTGTCAATATAGAGAAAGGAACACCACTTTGTAAACAAGCTGCATACTCTTCACCGCAGTATGGAACTGGAGAGGGAGTGAGACCATTGAGAAATAAAAGCCCTCCATTCCAGAAGAAACCAACCTGGCCTTGACTCAAAACCAGATGTAAGCAGTTATATTGGAGAGAGGCAGTGAAAAAGAGGGAGATGAAGGGGGAGGGGGCTGTGGTTGAAAATATGGGGTAAAGAGAAAGAAGGCCAGTTGCACAACCTCAATCTGTTCTCTTGAAAGACAGTAAAAGAACAATATATTCATGGCGGAGAAGTAAACTCTCTCTCCTCCTGGTTCATCAAGCAGTGATGGTGCGCAGCGTCAATGGAAAGGATCAGCCCAATAAAAAAGTCGGCCTCAAAAGTCATAATCCTAAAACAGCTTAAATGTGCTTTTGTACCCTAATTGGGTTATTTTATCAATGTATTACTTTGTTGTGACATGTTTTTCTATGAATGGCAATGAGATCAGAGCGGAATGCCATCCTGTCAACAGGACTGGCCCCATGTGGCCAAGATGGCCCAGATATTGCTCAGATATGGCTCCCTGACAGGGTGGCGGGGCTCGCTTTGAGGTCAAACAGGAGGCAGAACCTCTCCCTTGGCAGGACATGAATCACCAGGGCGAAGCCTCTTCAGTCCTAGTATAACAACAGCTGTGTGGGGAGATGAGCATGCTTGCCTGTGTATGTAAGAGCAGCACCTAAACCAATGAAAGTCACCCGCGCTCTATCAAATCGGCAGATCTCTGAAACTCTTCACGCCCCCCCAGTCCCCTCCTCACCCCAACGCCGATCTTCCCCTCACTTTGATTATGACCTGCTGGAAGGCACAAACAAAGATTAGCATCACCGGCTGACCTCCCTGCATCTGTTGACAGCACTGCAATCAGCTCGCCTTCATTAAAGCGAGCTTTGATGGGAGTCTGATGTAACGAAGTATCCTCCTCTCAGCTGTCGCACAGGCAGCTACTGTTAGTACATGGAATCCATCATGCCAGCGACTGGAATCGCACTCATGAATCTGGGTTGGGTAAATGTCTAAAATTACAGACATAGTAGTTCATCAACTAATGTATTTTTTCCAATTACAGGAAAATGAAGTTGAAAAACAGAAAGCTGAAGTTAGGTTCAAAACTAAACCACACACTGCACATGTTGCTTTAATTCAGAGGTAAGAGGCCTGGTGGTGTAATGCCATAGCCTCTGCACAGACTTTTATTTGACCAACGCCATGTGTTATATGCACTCAAACATTAATGATGTTCTTGAACAAAAGTGCAGTAAAACTGGTCCTTTTTAAAGTCAGAGCCTCTCGCTTTTTTATTCGATTTTATTTCGTTCTGGAATTTTGCCAGACAAAAAAATTCTGTCCATGACATGAATAGCCTCTGGGGGCAGCAGCCAAAGTTTTGTATCATCCAGTGAAGCCGGCAGATATCTGAACCAAGACCTGCTTTTCTGTTTGCCTGCCATAGTTTACGTGCTGCTCAAGCAACTTGAGACATGAGGAACGCAAGGTTTCACAACACATATGAATGCACGCACATGAATCCTCATCAGATGAAAGCCAAAGGGCTCTCAGATTACATTTCCACTGATTTGTTCCTCCTCTTTATATTTGCATGTAACCAAAGCCAGCACAAGGATGGCTGGTCAATACTTCTTAGATAACCAACGCCAACAAGCACCAGAATAGCACAAAATGTTTCCCTCACATAAAGATTCCTCATATTCATATGCAGAAATCTTTGTATAGAGATTACGGCATGTCAGGTATCAATCATGACTTCACATCTTGATTAAAACAGATCCACTCAGGCTGCAGCTAACAATCATTGTTTTATTCAGTTAAATGCCTTGTTATTTAGTCTTGAGAATGTGTAAAGAGTTGTTTTGAATTCCAGTCAAACTTTTACCGCAAATTAACTTTTGTTGTGAGTCCTATTATTTATGACCTATTATGACCTTTTTTTTTCAGTTTTCTGTCTGGGAAGGTTTAGGCAACAAAACCACTTGGTTAAGTTAAATAAAAAGGTCATGGTTTGGGTAAAAATAGATGACGTTAACCAGATGTTAGAAAGGCTATGTGGCGAGCTGCGAGAAAGACTTCCTGGCAGGCATCCTGCTGGGCAAAGTTCTCCCATATGACCTGGGTGGAAATAGCATCTGCTTGGACCAAGCAAATGTTCTGCCATTTTTTTTTTTTGCTTTATACATGACTTCAACAATTATCAGTAATAACAATAATCCAAATTGCCACACATTCATTTTCTTTAAGTCTACTGATAAAATATTGGGCTCATATTTTTGCTCTAAAATGCCAGACATCAAAGCAGAAAAGATGTATACAGAAAACGAGACAGAATACGCACATATTTGTCACACACACACACGCGCGCGCGCGGCGAGTGCACAAGGCGACGGCACATCAAAGCCAGTGTGGGACAGGCGGTTTGACTCAAACAGGATGCGCCTCTGTTTCTGGCCTCCATGTGAAATTCTGTAAGCTCCCGCGCAGGCCCCTGGCTCTTAAGCTTGGCCAATGAGGAGCACGTCCAGGCCGATAAAGCCGAGAGGATTTGTTCCACATTCCGCAGGCCTTTTAAACAACACAGAGGATCTCAGAATGCCAGGTTGTGGGTGAGGTGGCTTGAACACCAATCTCATTATGGTCCGCGGCGAATCCACCGCTCACACAGTCATGGAGATACTTTCCATGTCTGTCCGGCTGAGCCTGATCAGCTGCATTAATCTAAACCGCTCCTCAAAACAGGTTGTCTGTCTGTTAGTCAACAAGGCTTCTACAAGGGGGAGGAGGGCCATTTCAGCACATCCACTCTCACCTGTAAGGACACTTTTTGTGTACTGCAGTTGAGCGTCAGTGTCCCAGCTGTCTGTCTGGTATTGAGATGTCAGCTATAATTGCTCTCACCTGTGAGATAACCACCAACACCACTGTTTTCACTGCTCATTTTGTTAAGCTGTGAGGGATTTGAGTCATGGCTTTGAAAAGCAGGCCTGGCAGTTCATAGGGGTGAGGCTCTGCGGCTGGAGGCTGGTGGAGCTACAGGCGTTACAGTGCTCCTGTGGCTGAATGAGAAATGTAAACAAACCATTTGGTAAGGACAGCTGCACCCCAGTGTGGAAGAGCGGCAACACAAGTTTTACATGTAAATTACACACTTGAATGATGCTCTCCGTCTGATCTGCGACGACTTTTTATTTTGCTGCGCACTCTGCGGGTTGGAGAATGAGCGGCTTGCTGGTTTTCGTGGACAACTCTTCCAGCGGGGTAAGAACAGGTTCAGGGTCAAAACCACAGCACTGCAGTCCACTACTCACTGCTGGCTATGGGTAACCTTGAAAGAGAAGCACAGATTCATTTGACTGCCAATGATAAGAGGAGCTTATGCAGCCGTGACCAATCAGCAAGTAATGTAGCATGAACTCTCAAAACATCCATCTGTGAGACATATTGGACAGACAGAAGCGGACGAGTGTTTTACTGCACTATTGTGCCATTCAGCCCTCAGGGGTAAGAAATCCTCCTGGTCAAAGGCAAAATACAAAAATTCCGGCGGCAGGATGCAACAAATAAGGTAGACAGGCAGGCAGACAAAGCCTCTAATGATGCTTCTCCTATAGTCTAAGTATTCTCAGTATCACTTGCCAAACCGCTGCTTCCAGCAGACACCGCTTCTTTGCATAATTGGTAGTGTTCCTCCGTACTATGAAGTATTTTGTTTCAGGCCTTCCTGCCAGCACAGAGTGGGTAAAAATGTCTTGCATAGTGCTGCACCAGTTTTGACACTGGATATGTTCAATTTGACACACAGGGAAAAAAGCTCCACATTCAAAGTAGCAGCGCCACTTTTATCTCTTGCATCGCTTTAGAGTTGTTGTGTAACCCTCTTTCTCTTACTGTCGAGTGCTGCCGCTGGACGGGGTTGCCAGTCTCAGAAACCACAAGAATTCTTGACACTGCAAGAACAGGCTTAAGTCCAAGCTGTGAAGTACCTCACAAGCCTGGAACTAGACAGGGGTCATCCGCGGGTCAACACCAAGTGTTTTCCTGAAGATTCCTAAAAATACACTCCTGCTGGGCACAGGAAGCATGGGAGACTCCAGTGATCCTCAGATGATGCGAAAGTAGCCTGGATATGTAAAATGGATCATTGCAAAAGGACCGCTGGATGTGATGCTATGGTGCTGAGATGAAAACTGCATTTTATCACACAGTGGTGAAAAAATAGGTAAAGTTCAGCGCTGAAGATGAACATAGGGGCAATTACTGATGTGGCAAAATCCCGCAAAGCACAATAATATTCTGTTGAATTATTCTCAAAGAAAATTACTGGAGGAAAAAAAGAGGATATGAGAGTTTATTGGCGTGGTTCACTTCTTGCAAAACATGAATTATAATTCTTACTCATGACTCATCACATAATCACGCCAAGCAGGGTTTTTAAGGCTGCTGTCGACGAGACTGTAACATCTGTGCGTCTGCCTTTTGGACTGGAGCTGCCATGTGTGCACTTTAGTGACCTGAGAGGCAAGCTGTGTGCGTCTGAAAACACTGTTCTCTAGTGTTAAATTCTGGAACGTAATTCATCCATGGCACAAGCAGAGATGAAAAGGCTATGGTGCAGAGAGCGGCTCAGCTCGGCTCCACCTCCCTCTCAGGCTTTTGCAGCAGTGCACACAGAGAGGTGCTGCTTCCACAGCCACAATTATTGGAAATAACCGCGGCTGTAGATGGGCTGCACTTAAACACGAGCCGAGCCGCTCGTATATTCTTATCTTATCTCAGGCACAAAGCTACAAACGTGACGGAGCCATGCTGTGTATCATGCAGCCAGTCTGGAGGCAGTCCACTTAAAAGCACTGAGTGTGACACTCAGCGTTTGATAAAAGCTCTCGAAAGCGGATTTATGCTTCAAAAGGCGGAAAAGTGCTGATATGCAATAACACCTCAAAAGCTATGAGATGATCAGGTGCTACCAGGATAAAGTAGTAGGCTGAACACATGACACTGGGGGAAAAGTTCAGATATTCTGATACACTCGCATTCTTTAAGTGATAGGATCAATCGGGCCCCTATCAACACAAAGAGGTAGGTGCTCCACTGAGCTACTATTTGAGATTCTATGCATTTATGTGCCCCCTGTCTTAGTTTTTCCATTGATGCTATTTGTATTACCAACTTTGAAATACCTCGAAATCGCCCCAGGTATGCAGGATTTTAATTTCTAGTCAGTATAATTAACTCCTAACATCGCATTTCAGTGTGATAGGGACTTGATTTCAGACAACTGCATCTCATTACAAGTTTTAAGTGCTCCACTGGCAGATTTTGAGTACAGAAATCCCGTGAAATTGTCTAAAACAGGTCCCATTACATAAAAATTGTCACAGTCTCGTGTGGAATGTTTAGTTTCAGTTTGGACTCTTTAGATTTTGACTCTCTGGTTTGTGTTGCACTTCCTGTTTTACTCTGTAGTTCTTCCCTTCTGTGTCTCTTGCCTTTTCACTTCCTGCCTGGTTATGGTTTTCACCTGTGTCTTCTTTGTCAGTCAATCCTGTCTCTTCAGCCAATCGGTTCCCTGCTTAGTTCAGTAATTGAGTATTTGAGTCCTGTCTTCAGCGTTTGTCTTTGTCAGAGCCGTTCGGCATTCACAGGTTTTTGTTTCCTAATTGTTTATTTGGTTCTACTTTTTTTTTTGTTAACAGAGGAAATGACGTAGAGAAGATGAGAGGGATGAGACACAACGCAAAATGACGATAAAAAAATGTTAATTAGGTCAAGGAGAAGCTTGAAGGATGTCACAGTAAAATCAAAGTCTAAGAAAACAAGGTAAAACATGTTTCTGTTCCATTGTGTTTGTGTCTCAGTCTTGTGTCAAAATATTTTTTTTTCCTGTTCAAAGGTTACAATGGTGCTGGTTCTCTCTCAGCCGGAGTATCAAAGAAATCAAATGCAATACAACTCAGCAATACAACTCTGCTTTTCGTGTGCTTTGACTAAAAGTCTAACACATCAGGGTAAGATTGAAATTTTTTGCAGCGAAAACATCTTTTTCTTCAATCTGCTTTTGACAAACACGTGTTGATTCTTTATAAGCCATTTCACTGTTTGTCGTGATCTGAATACCTGCTCAGCAGCAATATCTTGAAACAAAATCCAGATTTAGAAGAGTGCATTTTCTTTGTGGAGCACCTCCTGTGAGCAGATGGTGTCTCAAAAAGGCTCTCAGTGAGGGGGGCAAGCATCTAAGGGAGAACTGCTGTTTATTTGAAATGAGCCTTTAGGTAAACATGTTACATGGCACACAGGGCCAGGTCAGCTTTTGAAGTGGACGAGGTCAGGAAAGAAATGGGTGGGGGGAAGAAAAGAAGGCTGCCTTCAGAGGAAATGAGAACAGTGGCCTCTTTCAGCGGTGTTTCATCGACTTCCCTCCTTTTCTGTCACATACACAAAGAGCACAAATGGTGTTCGGGCACATAAATACATCGACGTGGAACGTGAGAACCACTGCATTCTTTCTCCTTCTGAAAATATAAGTGGAATCCCTCCGCAGTCATTATTTCCAAAATTGAATTCCCCTGAAAAATTGCCACCCGTGACAAAAATACACCACTTCCTTTTCATGGAGACCCATTAAGGGTTTTGATGACGGGAACAGGGTTTTTTGTAACAAAAGTAAGTTTGCAGTCATTCCCCCTCAGAGAAAGTGAGAATGTGATGTGCAGAGAGTGGGCCAGGCCTGCGCTGCCGCCGGAGCCCCCTTCCAAGCTTTGAAGCTGCTTTTGTGTTTCAACAGCTAACCACTTTCAGATGGGACTGTGGCGTTTTATGAGCTGAGTAATAGCGATACCTACACATGTGCAGGCTTGGGGTCCCAAAGAGGGAAGGAGTGGTGGAGGGGGGGGGGCTCAGCTTGGAGCAAAGAAAGATGCCTGACTCCTCGGGGGTCTGGGTTTGGGTGTGTTTTGACAAATCTTGCGCTGTTACATTCTGCATATGAAAATGAAGGAGAGAAAGATGGATGTTTCGTAAAGTCAGTTCGCCTATGTGCAAAGCTCTGGTGTAAATTCCACCTTTTTCCCCCCAAAAGGTTACCTGGAACATCAAAAAGATATTTACCCCTTCAGTAGAATAAACACCTGAAATCATGACAAGTCTCTTAAATCGCTTGAGGGAAACAGGAGTGTGCACTGCACAGTCCAAGTCTGCTGCATTATCTATATCAAAAGATGACCTTACGCAGCAGAGGCTTCAGACAGCACGGCAACACAACAATGAGTTAGAATGGCAGTAGGCCTGGGTGCCCTCTGCTTGGCTTTTTTTCTGAGCATACAGGAAGCCAGGGGTTTGTGGTGTGTGTGGTGTTTCATTCTCCGGCCTCAAACCTAGCAGGGCGTCAGGTTCAGGAATGTGAAGCAAGGATGAAGTTTCTAAGCATTCAAAGGGGAGTCTGGTGGATTTTTTTATACAAGGACAACAAAGAAGGCCTAATCTAGATGCACATTGCATCACAATATGAATAGTGTAGATGAGTAGCGAAAAAAACAAAACAAAACAAAAAAAAAACCCTACATTACACAGAAATTCTAATGATTGCTTGTTTTGCTATTTCTTCCCCCAACTCAATCTTCCTTTTTGACTCCATCTCTGTTTTCGCGGCGTTTGTCTCACAAACAACAAAAGAAGAGGTATGCATGAGATTTATGGCCGGCAATGTATTGTACTGCATGCCGCTATTCCGTTTCCACTGCGCGTCCATTGTGGAGTGTTTGACCTTGGTTGAGAAAATCTCAAATTTCCACTGCCCTAATTCAGAGTAACAACTTTAGATCCTAAAGTGGAATCCCACATTCTTGCTCAACAAACAAGTAAGAACTCTCAAGTCTCTGTCTCAATCGGCAAATGTTTAAAGAAACAAAGTGTTGAACTAAAATTGATTTTTGAAATTTCTCCTCTGACAATGTTCTAGTTATGTTTAAGCTTGGCTAATCATCGCTAGGCTCATCACATGCACTAGAGTCACCGAGGGTGCAGATGAAAACGATGTGTTCAATAAACAATGACTATAATGAACCATAACTGAAAAAAATATAATATTCCCCTGGCTGGTCTAAGGCTTGTGAAACCAAGTCCACTTGGAAAAGAGCTAAAGCTTTCTACGGGGGAACAGGGGTTTATGTGGAAACATACCTTACACACTAAAATGTAATAACCTTTGAGTCTCCCGGTGTTTTACTTGGCTGGGAGAAGCACGAGATCAAACGCAGACTGGGATCCAGCAGCCTTTGCCAAAAATGTCAGCGTTAAGCACTGGGCTCCAGCTTCAGGTATTTTCTTTCCTCTGGCAGCGAGCGAGAGCAAAGACGCAGACCAGTGTTAACCCTCGGCGGGGCTGCCCCTTGCAGCCACCATGCAGGGGAAGTGAGGTCTCCCCGCTGTCATCGGTGACCACGCATGTGTAGGTCATGCCACGGCGAATCTGGGATGGGCTCCAGACAGGAAGCTGAGATATTAGCGTCCGATTGCACGCGCCCGGAGAAGCTCTACTCGTCTCTCTGAAGTGCGGAAGCAGATATCTCATAAATATCATGAGAAGCAGTGACAAGAAGTGAGTGACTTCAAAGTGGCAAATATGGGGCGGAGAGAATGCGACAGAACTCCATTCCATGTGTCTGAAGATAACAGCTCCAATAATAACAAAAGTGGAATGCCAATCATCTTTTTTCTCCAAATATATTCACTATGAGCTGTAGGAGAAATTCAAATTACTATGCATTTCATCAAGTGAATGCGACATCTCTGTGGATGAGGTTCTCCTACGGTGCTGTCACTAAGTTTGCTTACCTCTTTTTTTATGACCATGATGCTTGTGCACTTTTATTAATGTTAAAATATATCATGTATTTTAAAGGAATACAGTAGTTTTGCAACAACATTTTGATGCCAAGCTGTACAAAAATCAAACTGTAAAAAGGAAACGTGTTTTTATAGGAGGGTTGTGTGCCAGGCTATTTCTTGGAAAAATAAATAAATTAAATTAAGTTTAAGTTGCATAAGCCCCCATAAAACCACAAATTGTCTTATTTTCATTAAAGCTTATTAAACAGGACTTTATGCTGCAACTTAAGTTAAGATAAGCAGCTGCTGGTTTCTAAAAACATTTTTGCAGTGCATAAATGATCGTTTGAATTGCCCGTGGGAAAAACAGACAACCGCCTCAAGGTGCAGGGCATCAGATGCACCGCGTGGCAGTTAGTTTGTGCTAATTTTATTGCAGCTAATAGAAACGTATGAAAATGTAGTGAATATAAAAATGCATCACTACAGCGCAGATATAATAGGTTTCAAGTCGCTCCAGCAAGACCGTATCACCGACTTGTGGAAATATAGTTGCGACGCGAAAAAGGATCGAGGACATGCATGGAGGTCGTTCGATCATTTTTGCCCAGGGGACCTCAAGAGGGTGAAAACGACCCTGTTTTGACTGTAAGACAATACATGATGGCTTTTCAGGTATTTAGTCGGGAAGAATTTGGGACACTAAAGCAGCTTTCACACAAATTACTTTTTAGTCATCCCCGACATTTATCGGCTTCACCTCCGATGTAAACATGACACCTACGTGGACATGCTTAGATGTGCAATGCCGCTGGCACATCATGGAATGACACTGGTAACTATGCCTTAGCTTATCAGACGTTGCCATCTCAGCCACTAATTCTTCCACCCTACTTCAAGCAGCGCTACAACATCGTTCAATTGACACAGAGTTTGTATAGTTTGGAAAAGAGACTTTAGTGCAAGACATAAAAAGTAATGTTAACCGCCGTCTCGCTGGCTTCCACGCTGTTCTGTTGTTTTACGACCCTGTTCTCCGGTGCGGCTGCGACATCTCCAATGTGGTGACGTCGAGCATGACACTTCTGGTAATGTGAAACCCTAATGGAAATGTTGGTGTAAAAATGGATATCGGACAAGTGTTTACAAGAACAGTAAACTCATCAAATTTCCCCTTCCAGCTCTGTTTCCATTACGGTGTAGGTACAACCGGAGTCGCAAGGTGATGTATGTTCTCCTTCAACTGAGATGCCCGGAAACTATGACAACGTAAAGCAAGCTGAAGCACAAGCAGAGCGAAATGGAACACAAGAAAAACCGCAGCGCAGCAAACATCTCAGTTCACTCTATGTTGATATTGAGAATTTCTTTGCTTAAACACTTTGGTTTGGAATAGGAAAAAACATCTAGCACATGACAATATTATCCATTACGTACATGCATGGGCCAAACAACAGATCCAATCAAGCGCAGCCCTGCAGATACTGAAGGCCAATCAGAAGCACCTGCTCTCACTGAGGTACTGGACTTTTTTTTGCTCTGAAAATGGCCGAGAAAGAGGTCCCAGGGGTTGTTTCCTGCACTCAGAACACAGACAAAGGTGTGCCCCGTCATAATACAGCCACTGAGCTCCTGCGGTGGAAAACCACCAACTGATTCCTCCTGATGGCCCAAGAGAAGTCCGGGTCCTCTCATGAATGCCATTGTCATCGGACAACTGATGTGAAAGTGAGCCAAGTGCTAAAAAATATTCTCATCCAAAAAAAATGTGACCTTGCTACAGTGCTTTTATGTCTTTTTCTACAAGCCATTCTCTCCCTGTAAGTCCGTCACAGACAAACGAACCCTCATACATACACATCCTGTGACCCCCCCCCCCAATGTGTTTGTTTACACTGCATCCAACAAAGCCGTTGTTTGCCATGCCAGTGTGTGACCCCCAAAAACACACACACACACACACACACACACACACACACACACACACACACACACACACACACACACACACACACACACACACACACACACACACACACACACACACACACACACACACACACACACACACAGAAAAAGAGGCTACTGTGATTCAAACAAGTTTGTGCACAAAAATGCACAGCCACAACTCAGGGACGACCAAATGTAACTATGCATCCACCAGCTTTATTTCCAAATTAAGAC
>CAAKHG010014383.1:0-29957 GCA_901007715.1 Dactylopterus volitans
GAACAGCAGTGGTGACAGTGCATCGCCTTGGTATATGCCGCACTTGATGTTGACTTGGGCAATTGGCTTCGAGTTGGCCTCTAGGGTTGTCTTCCACATTCCCATTGCTCTGGATGAAGCCCCTTAGGTTCTTGTTGATCTTATAGAGGTCCAGACATTCCAGTATCCATGTGTGTGGCATCGAGTCGTAGGCTTTCTTGTAGTCGATCCAGGCAGTGCACAGGTTGGTCTGTCTGTTTTTACAGTCTCGGGCGACTGCTCTATTGACCAGTAGCTGGTGCTTGGCTCCTCTGGTGTTACTGCCAATTCCTTTCTGAGCTCTGCTCATGTATTGAGCTACATGCCTACTCATCTTCACCGCAATGATGCCTGACAGGGTCTTCCATGTCGTGGAGAGACAGGTTATCGGCCGGTAGTTGGATGGGGTGGGTCCCTTCTGTGGGTCTTTCAGGATTAGGACTGTCCTGCGCTGGGTTAACAAAATCAGCTTTTTCCAAGGTGTTCCCAAACATTTGCATGGTACTGTAATTGTTTTAAATCACAACATACCATTTAATCCAATGACAGGGACACGGTTGACAAAAGCAAATAATGCCTATGAGCACACTAGTGCCAACAGCGCTTTACACTCCAGGGTGAGCTCACGGTATCCCACTCTCCTCTTGTGCTCCACTGTTTCTGCACGGAGTGCCCCTCTTCCTTCGCCGGAGAAGATCAGGAAGCTAGGAGCATATATAATTAATATGAATGAAAATTCCTATTAAACAGGGCTTTCGCTAACAACAACTGGTCAAAAATAAAAGTCCTGTATCCTCTGTGGTTTAGGAAAAGAAATGCCTTGGCCAGTAACTGAAGAAAAGCTGTATTAGTGTGCAAATTGTGGTGCAACGCTGGACAATCAAACCCTCTCCTTTGATCCCCACTGATTACAACAGAGAGATCGTCACCCTGTTCATATGGTCATGCCATCTGGCTCCTTCAGTGACATTGAACAGGCAACTTTGGGATTTATTGTTACAGATAGTAGTGTTTTCCCCCTTAATAAGAAAACCCTACTGCATGTGCACAAGAGTATTCAGTTTGACACGTGAGAGATATGGCTGCGTCGGTAGCAGCCTTCTCAATCAATACGAATCAGCCATGAATCCGATCAGGTATCACAAGACTAGCATCAGTAGAGGTGGCTTTCACAGTTTGCTTCTCGAGCAATGTGAGAGCCGGCTGCTGCCCGCGTAATGATTATTGCGCATGTTCAGTAGCTAGCATCACTGACAACAATGATGGATGTAAACAGCGCTAGCGTGACCGGTGGAACTGATGAGTTACTGCGAAAGATTTTTAATGCATCAGCAAAACAAAAATCTAAAGTTTGGAATGTTTTTGATTTTACAAGAAGGACAAAAAATGCAACAAAAGCCATGCCATTTGTAAGCTATGTGGAGCAGCTCTGAAGTTTACCAGGGACACGTTGCACAAAAGTAGGATTTAGACATCCGGGATGAATGACTGAGTGGGGCTCAACCAATCCAAAACAGGTGAGGCCAGGCTTAATTGGTTCGCGATTGTTCACAGATTCACAGATTTCACCATGGCAACAGCAGGACGCGCCGCATATTTCTCCCCAGCGGAGCAAGATATTATCATGGAGGCGTACAAGGAGGAGAAGGATATTACTAAAAAAAAGGAGACACTGCCACGGTCACTCAGCAGAGAGAGAAAGTGTGGCAAAGAGTTGCTGACCGCTTGAATGCGTAAGTAGTGTACAAATACACACTCACCACTCCACTGAAACTATCATAATTACAATCCAAATATCGTAGTGAATCAATATCCGTGAAAACTTAGTTGTACTCTCACTATGAATGAAGTGATATAGCAAGTGGAATTGACTGTGCATACGAGTGAAACTATGTTAATGTTACTTGATAAAAAACTCCTCTTGCTCCATACTCATCTGCTGTTTCACCATGCGCGTGCACATGCTGATTGATCTTATGATAATCATGCTCTCTATCACTCTCCCTCTATATATATATATATATATATATATATATATATATATCTCTCTCTATATATATATATATATATATATATATATATATATATATATATATATATATATATATATATATATATATATATATATATATATCTCTCTCTATATATATATATATATATATATATATATATATATATATATATATATATATATATATATATATATATATATATATATATATATATATATATATATATATATCGATATATCTATATCGATATAGATATATCTATAGATATATCTATATATATATATAGATATATCTATATATATATATATATATATAGATATATCTATATCGATATAGATATATCTATATCAATATAGATATATCTATATATATCTATATATCTATATCGATATAGATATATCTATATACATAGATATATCTATATCGATATACATAGATATATCTATATCGATATAGATATATATCTATATCGATATAGATATATATCTATATCCATAGATAGATATATATCTATATCCATAGATATAGATATATATGTATATCTATATCTATGGATATAGATATATATCTCTCTCTCTCTCATATAAAATCCCATTTGTGCTTCAAAAATTTAATAGGTTCTTCCTTGGCCCATGCTCAAAACCACTTAAAGAAAATTGGCCTGATAATTTCTGCATAATCACTGACAGATAAACAACAACGAGAAGATCATCTCCTCCTACAAAGTTGACTAAGCAGCATTATTCATTTGGAAGCGCATCTAGTCTGACTGATGGTCAGAATGACAGATGCAGAACAGTTACAGCCATAAACCACAACTCATCCTCCACATAAACGACTATGTCTCACCTGTTGTTGAGCAGTATGTTGGAGCATTTGATGTCTCTGTGCAGGAAGTTGTTCTTGTGGCAGTAGTCCAGACCCTCCATCAGCTGGCGCATGAAGCTGCGAATGTGCTCGTGGGAGAACTGGACCAAGCCTGACTCCAGTAGGCCCATAAGGTCATGGTCCATGTACTCAAACACCAGGTAAAATGCCCCTAAATACAAAAAGAATGCGTGTTCACAAATATTTAACACTGATACACTTCAACACATTAATCACAAGAAAGAAGGATATGGCATATGTTGCTTTGTACTTTAAAGACTTTCACCAACTTTAGCATTTTAATGAAAAAAAAAAACCTCATTTGACAACTATTGCTAAGGTGACCCTTGCTTGAGGTGCTTTACACACCACTACAGGTAACTTAAGAGTGCTCGGCAGTCATTTCACTCAAACTATAGAACAGCTGCGCTCATTTGCAAATGCATTGCTGTCAACTGTTCAGCGCAAAGCAATTCCATCCATAACTCCTAAAAGGGATGCAAATTGAAAGAACTGCTTCCTGTGGGTTGAAACTTTAAAGTAGGGCTGCTAAAGTGGCCACAAAGATTTAATTTAAGCCAAATAACCAAACTTATGTTGTTTCCTTCTTATTAGATATACAATAATTTTCCTGCCGTTCTTTGCAAATCAGAAGGGCTCCTCTACTCACATCAGTAACGTTTGAAAAACAAAATTTCACACATCTTGTATCATAAATAAGTGACTATTTACTAATTTTCATGTAATCATCATCCTTTGGTCATCACTTGAGCCATGACCTTGATGAACAACAAACATGGAAGAAAACCCATCCAATGGCAGCTGTCCTTTCAGAAATGTGGAGTTCTGCCCCGAAAACAAATCACGGTTGCTATAGCTAGCGTCTCAGCTCACCTCAGCTACTGGAAAATATTTCCTGTAAGAGTGCTGATTATAGTCAGAGGTGTGACATGAATGAAAGTTTAGACAGTTGCCACGGGAGCAGCAGTTCACAATTGTTTTTTCTTATTGCCGTCTGCTGCCATTAAATGTTAGCCGACTTACCTTTATCCTTTTTAAAGTCGAGTGCATCCTGTTTGTCAGTGACGATCTCCTTCATGTTGACAACGCTGCGGTGTTTGAGCTGCCGCAAGATCTTGATCTCTCTAATGGCTGTGATGGGGAAACCCTCTTTTTCATTGTCTAAACGCACTTTCTTCAGAGCCACCAATTCACCTGTCGTAGTTGGAGGGAATATGTTTGAATTGTATCCTTTTTAAAAGAAGAGACACCTGTGCGGAGATTGAAATTCCCTTACCAGTGTCCTTGTCCCTGGCCTTGTACACTTGGCCATAGGTGCCTTCTCCTATGATGCCAATAATGTCGAATTTATCTACACATCGTTTGCCCCAGTCACTCTGGGTGTGTTTGCGCTCACCATATCGGGGACAACAAATCCTAGAAACCATCAAAAACAAACAAACATTTACATATCACATTTCCAGTTGGGTTAACAAAATGAAGATTGGGAGATGGCAAGAAAAAATAAAAATCTTACTTTGGTCTCTTCTTAAGGGCTGGCTGGGGTAGTGGTGGAGGCTGGTGGACAGGCGACTGCGGGGGCGAGGAGTCCACTCCAGGCAGGGTGGGCGGTAGTGGAAGGTCAATGATTGATGGCCGGCTGCGAATCTCCTTCTCTTTCTCCTTCCTACTTTGCCTCTGAGGATGGGTGGACTTCTTTGGGCTAACATTGAAAAAACAGAGTTGTACAGGAGAGCTCGGTTTATTTTAAAGTCACAAGAACATTTTAACGGCTCACAGTCTATTGAAATAATTGCGCAAGTGAAACCATAAGCTGAGGCAAAGGTGGGCTTTAGTTAACAAGGGATTTTGAAGTGATCACCTGTTATTTTGCATACATTTTTGCATTTAACATGTAACAGCCGTATTCACATTACATTCAGTGTCCCTCGCTGTGTACATAATTTAATTCACAGCTGTCTGCCATATTGGAACCAGGAATGTCACTTCATGTGAATGATGGGAAATGCGCAGTAAAATAAAAAATACAAACGCGAATGTCTTGATTGGTTTGTTGGGTCTAATAAGAGTGTGTCCTTTTACATGCGTGTGGCTATTTTTTTGGTGGATGTGCTCACCTGTCCTGAGTGTTTCCCAGCAATACAGGTGGTAAAGGCAAGGGGGGCAACGTCGACGTCTTGTGGAGCGGCGTCTGTCGGACGGGGCTGCGCGTGTGAATCAGACCAGGAGATCTGGCCTGGGCTGAGGGTATCGGAGGCTGACTATTTGTTTCTAACTGAGGTGGTGGAGGTGGAGCTTGGGTGGCTGGACCTGGTGGCACAGGGGTAGAGGGCTGAGGAGGAGGAGCGGGTGAACAGATGGCCGAGGAGGGTAGAGGTGCAGTAACTTGGTCTTCACCACTGGGAGCATCCGGTGGCAACTGTGCAGGTGGAGGTGGCTGAGATTCTACTGCTGAGTCCCTTTCTGGTTGTGGGGCCTCAGCTTTAACAGGTCGTGTAGAGGTGGCGGAGACTGTGGCTTTACGAGCTGACGGTGATGTGGCACCACCACTGGCACGAGCAGCTGCCTCCGCAGCCTGCCGTTCCTTCTTCCTGCGGCTCAGCTCTGCACCCAAGCTAGAGTTAAGTGGCAGGCGGGAGGAGGGAGGGGAGCGGCTAGTTGCTCGGCTGCTGTGGGAGCTGCCCCCTGCCCCAACAGAGGAAGTATGCCTCTTACTACGGGAGCGAGAGGAAGAGCGACGAGAAGAGTAGAGCAGAGGGGAACGACTCCTGGAGCGGCCTGAGCGTCTACAGAAAACAAAAACAAAATGTACTTGAGTAGACCCTATGACGAAACATCATGCATATTTTCTTAAAGAACAGGTTTAAAAGTAGAGTCAAGTGACTAATCAACTTAAACAGCATCTTCAATCAGAAGATGACATTGGTGAGATTACATTATAATGAAAACAGAATGATGTGGGCTTACTTTTTTGGAAAGTAACAGAACTATTCATCGATGCTCAATAGAAAACCAAACGGACATTCAATTGTCAATTGAAGGCCTGAAATACGTTTGAAATTCTCAAGAGTTTAGAATAGTTCTGATGATTACACAAAAGAACACAAAAGAACTCAACCTTTGTTTGTTATTCAAAAGTATCCATTGAGGCAAAAGATAAAAACTCGCCAAACAAACTCAAAGGTTGAGTGTCTGACAGAACTGAAAAAAATAAAATACAAAGTTGAATGGTAACACTGCCAGCATGATTTGACACTATCTCCATGTTTAATTTAGGTCATCCTCAAGCCTTTGTATATCTAATGGTAGGGAAACATCAACATTAAAAACTTCCAACATCCCTAAAGCAAGCTTTGAAACAGAAACCATTGGCTGAAAGAAGATTGTGGTTTTAAAGGTCACACCGGATTTTAGCTGATTTAAGCATCTGTTGTATTACATAGGTCAGTATTCAGGATAGACAATGATGGAAGATGTGTCAGAAAAAAAAATCAACACTCAGCATGATATCTGATCAGTTTTACCACCACAAATAGTTTAAGTGTTAAGTGTAAGCAACAGAACATCGCAGAAAATGATGCTAAATCATACACTCACCTAGACATGGGGCTGGTGCTGGAGGACCTGCGGGTACCATAGGGGCTGATGGAGCGTCTCCGAGAGTAGGGGCTGCTGTCTCTCTCATAACTGGAGGACCTGTGCCTGCTGCCATAGGGACTGTCAGATCTCTGTCTGCTGCGGTGAGACATGTCCCCATAGGGACTGGGGCTCTGTTGCCCTGCCCTGCGCCTGGTGTAGCTGTCATCCCCCTGTTGGCCATAGCCACTGCCCAGCGGGCTCTCACTGCCGACCCTTCTTCTGGGACTGGGCGACAAACCAGAGCCGGTGCTCTTCCTGCGGGGGCTCCCCCGACTTGATTTGCCCTTCGGACTTGACTTGTGGCTCTTGGAGGACTTGCGGTGGCTCCTGTCTGTCCGACTCCTCTGGGAGGAGCTGTGGCTTCCCTCCCCTCGACCTTCTCTCCTCTGCTGTCTGTCTTTCCGGGACTTCCCTGAGCGGCTGCTTTCTTTGCTGCGAGATGACGAAGTGGAGGAAGTAGTGCTGCCTACACTGGCTGCAGGCTGTACCTGTGAGGAGGGCATCGGCTCCCCGCGTTTTAAGTCGCCGTCTTGCTGGACCTGGCGTTTAGATGAGGATCCGGAGCAGGCAGCCTTCTCCTTGCTCTTTCCGGAATTCCCTTTCTCGCCGTCCTTACTGCCCTTCTTCTTATAGCCACGCTCCCCATTTCCAGATTCTCTAACTTTGTTTGGGTCCTTAGACTTTTTCCGGGATTGTCTATGTCCCCTGTTCTCTCTGCTGTCGGGCTCTCTGTCGAAATCGTCCCTATCATAGTCGGGTGAGAGATCGAGTCGGTCCCCGCCTCCCCTCTCCGAGGGCCTGGAGGACGGTGGGTCCGAGAAGGTGTCAGAGTCCGAACTGATATCATCGTACTCCACTAGAGGCTTCACTGTGTTGCCACCAGGAGGCGCCGTATCGCCGAGGGTAAAATCGCCCGTTGCCGCCGAGGATTCACGATTAAGTTTGGTTGATTTATGCCGTTTACGTTTGGAGGAGGAAGAAGACATTGAAAGTTTGAACTGCACCTTGCCGTCTTTGCTCGTCATGTCTCCCGCTGAGGTATGAGACAGGCCTTGGGTCTGGTGTAACAAACCGCTGCCAGATTCCAGCTTCCTCTTGGTCCCATGGTGTCGGTCCGACCCAGGCATCCCTCACGCCGGCGTCGGTACCTCTCCTGCGACTGGGCCTTGGTGGTCCAGGCAATTCATTAACGGGAAAACAGTAGCTGGTCCTACTTCCACTACTAAAATGAAATGTTACTAAGCAGAAACAGGACAAGAAAACACAAAATAAACAGACCAGGCCGCTCACGTCCAGTCCACCTCAACGCCAGTCCACTCCAGTTAGATCGCCGACATAGCTCCTCAAGCCAGAAAAATGCCACTTTGGTTTTCCAGTGATGCAAAGTATTTACTTTGAATAGGTCAGTGAATGAAGGATCCAAACCAAACATCGGAGCATTGTGGTGTCGTCTCCGTCTCAATTTAGCTAGCGCGGCTAGCTAATGCTCGGCAGCTAGCGAGCTGACTCGTAAAAAAAGAAAAAAGTCCCTTTGTGAAAGCTGTCCTTGTCCGGTGCCAAGTTAAGTAAAGGTATTTTATTCCACAGAATTACGGTCTTAGCTCTCAGAAACAAGCCAATGTCTTCATTAGAAGACGCTCGTTTCTCGAACAAAATGAAAACTTGACCCGGTTGGTACTGTTTACATGTTCCCTTTTAATGCAAGTTTTATCCCCTATAATTTCAATATTGATCAGAAATCATAGTATTTTCGTGTGCAGTAGATGTTCCAGTTTATTATCAATGGCTCTGGGAATCAACCAGGCCTATATTTAGGGCGATGCTAGTGGATTTAATAACATCCACAGCCCTATCTGCAGGAGACTACAAACGCCATTGTGGCTCCTGTGACTAGCAACTTCTGCGCACAGTGGAATGAACCGGAAGCCGGAACGCTGTCAATCTAGGGCGTATCTTAGCAACAGCCTATCACAACACACAAGCCCGCCTACTGTTCTCGGGGTTCGCGCCTGCGACGTAAAATGTGGTGAATCTGTACTAAGAAGTTTTACTTTAATCAGCATCTTATTTTCAAAGATCAGATTCGAAATTGATTTTTTTTTAAATCACGCAGCAGGAAGTGGTATCATAGGAAGTTTAGGGAGCTGGATTATGGTGGGTTTAAAAATTTGAACTCGCAGGAAAGAGTGGTAGAGACTGACAGTACTGACATTGTATTGTACAAATATTTTTTTGCACAATGGGTGTCTGTTGTATGGCAAAATAACACTGAAAAACTAACACGAGAACACATTCAAATGAAATGCATATCTTAATTTTTTTTAAATCAAAATTCTATCACTATGTTGATTAGAAGAGATTATCTGAAGAAATACTGGTATATAAAGTCATACATAACAGCTAACCAAAATTTATCCACATAAAATGGAACTCTTTTTTTTCCATGTAATGTTGTCATCAATAGCCCCATTTCTATAGAACTCAAAGTCATTTCTTTCGGTGATCCCCAACCATTTGGCCTTTGGCACCCAAATACATCTTTACTTGGCCCCTCACATACTGTAGTTTTAGCCTTTGTGTGGAGATGGCTAGATATCACTTCAGTCAGCCCATGAGCCCTCAAGATTTATTTTCTGAAACTCATCTCTATGAGAGATGAACCAGCAAATAAATTAAATTGTCAACATATAAATTAGCCCAAATCATACATGGGTTAGAAAAAATATCTGCTGTGTCACTTTAACCATATAAATCTTCAGCCTTTATTAAAGATTGTAAGAAAACCATTTCGGGCAGCCCTCATCGAAATAAATTGAAAAAAGTACATTATGCTTGTACATTATTATCAAACTCCAATTTCTAGTTTTCAGTCTCCCACAGCTTTGCAACATGTGAAGTTCATTTTATACCTGCACACCCTCCCTCCCCACGCACACCACGCAAACAAATGATGACGCAATATGACGAGCAGTCGCCCCTGGATGCTGATTTGATCCGCTCTTACAATGGGGTGTGGCCAATGGGAAACAAGGAAGTAGCGTTTGCTTCTGCAAAAAGAAATGTATGTTTGCGAAAACAAATGTTATAAAGGGCCTGATGGAGTTAATGATTACTACGATGATTAGTAAGAGGTCGAACAGTCTACCTCTATGGATCTTATAGTAGCTTTACATGCCTTATTTACGACAAATACTCGCACACTTAAATAGCTGGACCTTGAGGTGGAAATGACTCATGATAGATATACACTATTTAGGCCTAAAGAAATAGAAACATTCCAATCACAGTCAAATACCACAGGTGGTTCCCTTTCTCGGTGTTGTCCAATATCCCACCCCACACAACTGTGTAAAATACTTTAAAAAAATACATTTGCGATTGTTCCCTCTAGCCAGGAAATCGTGCTTCGTGACTTGTCATAGGGTTGATACTTACCTTTACTTTGTTTCAGGCTGGTTAAGTTTCCAGAGAACGCGCAGGCGGGGCAGATCGGGTTCTGTTCGTGTTTGGACAGTGCACCCGACAACAGTTAAGGTTTGTTTTTGTTTTCATAAATGATATGGGCGCACCACCAGCTCCGTTTTGAGTTGCCAGATCTTTGTGAGGTGGATGGATGGAAAGCTGTATAGGGGGAGGAGGAGGAGTGAGAAGGGGAGGTGAGGGCGAACCGAGCAGATAAGGGCTTACTGGCTGGCTGCTGCATGTACCATTATATTAGCAGAAACTAGAGGTCCTGTCATTTGTTTCGCAGGCCGAAAAAACAACGACACCGCACTACAGACGCTCCCGAGACGGCGGTATAGCATGGTAGTCGCGGAGGGGCATCGGCCAGAAGCGTGCCCGTATCTGCATTTCACTGCGCCTATACCGAATCCACTGAGTCGGTAATCAGCGTCCGACATGGGGAAGGAGGTAAACGGTGTGTCACGGAGCCGGTTTGAGGTAAGTTGCCCGTTTGTATCAACTGACAGCCGCTGACACGCATTCAGAGTGACTGTTAAAAACACGAGACAACGGGCCTACGCGACTGCCGCTGGGGTTGTTGTTTTTTTTTAATCGTAAATATGCGCTTACGGCTGATGCAGCTTCCGCAGTCAGTGTTTGGGATTAGGTCAAACACTGTTGTTTTGTTCGAACAGCAACATATAGGCCTGCCATGTCACGGAGGCCGAGCACGCGGGTCGGCATTTTCCGCCGAGCTCGTCGAACTCTTCGTGAGTCGAGAGACGGGGTTTTTTTAAAGGTCCGGAATCGCTGCGCCGTCAAAACAAAGAAGACGATGCTACACGCCGCGGGTGCCGTGAAACACACTGACACATCCACACTCTGGCGCTGACTGATAGCAGCTGACTGGGAATTCGAAGTTAGGGCAGATTCTTCCCCCTTTGTCGGCGGGCATGCGGTGTTTGTGTGACTTTAGCTGGGTTGGTTGTTGTGCTTATCCGTGGCTGCTGCCGCGGAGGAGGAGGAGGAGGAGGGGGCCTCAGGTTGTGACTGCTACATGCGCCCCGTATTAGCACTGGACTGACAACAAATAGGCCCAAGCTAGGAGAATGTAACGCGAATTATAGGCTACATTGAGTAACGCTATGCTATGGGTGGGCACACACTAAGGATATAGTGTTGTTTTCCTCTTAGCGTTCACCCTAAACTTTGTGTCGCAGCCACGCAACCGTAGCAGAATATTTTGGTGATTAAAAAAAAAACAACTTGTACACCGATGCTATGGATGCGGTGACATTGGCCTGTGTGGCCTGAGTACTTGGTGTTGTTTAATCCCCAGCCAGCGTGGGATTTGTGTGTGGTTTTATTTATTTTTAACGGTGCAACAGCTGACGACTCAGAAGATTCAGGCCGTTACCTTCTGCTCCGACAGCTGCGGTAGAGCTGCTGCTAAGCTAGCCGAGCTTGTAGCGCAGTACCGGATGTGCGACTTCGCCTTCAAGGTAAAAGTCGATGTTTGTAAACTATGGTTGCCAGTTCTGTTGTTGTTTGTCCAAACAGCATCCGCCCTTCCGTCCAGTCTATTAGATATTTTATTTGAAATCTAATGTTCGTAAATCGGTATTGGTATTGAATGTAGGTTTCCTGAAATGCAGCCTTCCTTACAACCCATCCTCGATTATAATGAATGCAATTAGAAGCTTAAATTAGGTGCAGCAGTAATTGCAAGAGATTGCTATTTCTGATATTCACGTACTCATTGATATTCTCAACTACAATTGTGTATGTGATATAGTTATGTTTTGCCTGTCTTTATTATCTATATGGGTTAATATCTTGTTAGTTCTTATGAGAGTCTAGAGTAGGTTGGATGTGAAATATTTCTCTCAAATGTTTTAATTTCTCTGAGGCAGCTGAAGTTGCTGATTGTCATTTATTTTAAGAAATGCACCGTATTTAATTCATAGTTTATGGGATCAAAGATGTAATGTTGCCTATTATTTCAACCACATATGCACTGTAAGTCATTAACAAAGAATACTAACTGTCAGTTGTTGTCCCAGACTACATCAAATTGTAATGACATGAAATATTACATACTGGCTGATACCAAAAAGAAATTTAGGCCATCAGAAACACCCCATGGTCAAACCCAGTGTCGCTAGACTGCTACTTACTTTGAAAGCCAGGACCGGATGTTTTCTTCTACATCCTTTCTTACTTGACTACTCTGCAGTATAAAGTGAGTCTGTGGTACACCACCCATTGACAAAAGACTACAGCTGCCATAAAAGAAATGTTTAATGACCCAAAATTTTATTTCCTGATTAAAAGTGATATGTAGATGATAACTTTGTTGTGACTGGTGTCATTAATACATTTTGTAAAATTGTATGCAATAGTCTACAAGCTACTGGATCAGTTTAAACTGTGGGTAAACAAGATGGTCTTTTTATTCCTGACAACTTGCCTTTTTGGTCATTCCATTAATCAGTTGTGCTTACCGATATCAGGGTGTGATAGAATAAATGTTAAACTGGAATTTGTGACCCGGTTTTGGCAAATCAAACATTAATTTCCAGTGTACATCCTACATTTTTGCTTTTTGTGTTGCTGTGCTGTGCTCAACTAGCTGGAGGTTACACTTCACCCAGCTTTTTTCTTTCTTTTTTTTCTACACATGCCAGGTCTGGTTCACTGACTACAACTCACTGTCATGCAGCATCAGGTTCATTTTTTGTTAGATTACAAAAGGGGACAATAAATGCCAGTGGACCACACACATCTGGCTCTCTTGAAACGCCCCTGGATTATTTAGCCAGAAAGTGGCACCACTGAAGGCAAGATAGAATATTTGCCCCAAATCCAGAAGCAAAATGTCTGTATATTCCTCCCTCAGAATTGAACATGTCCGCATTTGCAGGCAGCTCCTGCGTAGACAGGTGCCTGTGTGTATTGTGTGGGTCAATTTTGCATGTTTATCGGAGACAAATGGAAAGAATTGGATTTTAAAGATCCAGTCATTAAATTCAACGGTCAGACCTCTCATGGTTATTTTTTTGTTATTGTGTTTTTTTGTGAGTTGCTGGACAGGTTTGCAAGTTCCTCAAACCCCTCAGGCTGTTAAAAATGTGGTTTAACATATTCCCAGAGGGCCTTTTAAAATATTCGTTTGCGAAAACAAAGTGAGTAAACATTTGATTCTGATTCGATTCTACATACTTGCACCTGCAAGGAAGAAAACCTTTGTTGATCTTGTAACAGATGTTTGCTTCTTGTAAATAAATGCGCCTCCATGCACTTTTAATTGACACACAAAATCCCAGTGCTAATCAATGCTAATATATTGTATCTTTGTACCAAGGCTTTTTTTCTGAGGATTACATGCAATCATTTGTTTGATAATCCATTAGCTGTTTGCAGAGGCAGGAATTATTCATCTGAGAGTCACATGAGATAGATGTAACAAATTCCAGTACATAGTCTCTGTGCATGCTGATCAGGACTCTGGTGCATATGCAACCATATAAACATGAAAGGAAGTTAGGAAAGAAAATGCCTATCACAGAAGATAACATTAAAGCTGAGGCAATCAAAGTCAAAGTGCTCTACTGCTTTTTTTTTTTTTTTTTGCTTAGACACAAAATCTCGTCTCCTCCAGCAATTTATCTTCTGTCACCGCCAGTGTTTTCAAGACTTGACATTGAATCTATCTTGAGTGATGAGATTACCATCATTTATCATCGCATGTGCGCTGGGGTCGTCCTTGAGCGAGTTGAGTGACTGGAGGGATGCCCTTAACTGTGCTGGAATGGCCTTCTAGGACTAATTTAATCTTTTTCACACTTACAGATGTTCACAAACAGCGACGAGGCGGTCATCAATAAGAAGCTACCTAAGGAGCTATTGCTACGGTGAGTGACATTTTGAAACACTTATCATTCTCCCAAGGGTTGTTTTTTTTTTTTTTTGATAGCTTAGCCAAACAGCATGATGCGTACTCAACACTCACTTTCCTGCCTTTGCTTTCAATCAGCAAATCCAATCATGCTCAAAGGCACCAACCTCCTCCCCCGTCCAGCCCTCAGATACTGAGACACAGTGCACTTCGCGCGTCTCTCGATTATTTACTGAGTGCTTACATGCCCTTTGGCAAATATTTCAACTAGACCAACCAGGCAACCAACCACCAGGATGCAAATTTCACCTCATTCCTCGCTCGACTCTGCTCCCCCAACGCTAAAACTCTAATTAAAAACAGATGCTTGAGGCTATAAAACATTCAAATTGATTTCAGACAAAAAAAAAACCTCTCCTGAGCAAGCAGAAAATAAAGGCCATAACTCAAGCCTCGGCCTTGCCTGCCAAGCTGTCTGTGTTGCGGCTGCTGACGCCGTCCTGCTTTGCCAGGTGCGCTGCCCTGATTTGTGAGGCTGGCAAGCTGTGCATGGACCCACTGCATTTCTGCTCCAAACCTAATGCCATTTTTTTTTTTTTTTTGCTGCATTGAAGGACCCTATAGTAAATTACCAGCCAGAAGCTGTATATCTTCCTTAGCAGGATCCCACTTTGTGTAAACACTTCTATCCTCCTAACAGGGTAAACGCATTTGTCATGCTGACAGTCAAAGACAATATTAGTTGATTTACTCACACCCCGGTGCTGTGAGGGGGAGTGGGCGCAGGGTTGAGTTGAGGGCACCGTCTAGTGAAAAGAGGAAGCTTCTGGCAGCGGGGATCAGGGTCTCTAAACCGTCCCTGTCTGTCTTCCAGAATCTTCTCCTTTCTGGATGTGGTGACACTGTGTCGCTGTGCCCAGGTCTCACGGGTGAGTGTGTTCACAAAGGTGTGCGTGTGTGCCTCTTGGATGTGTGCGCATGTGGAGACGCTGGGGAGACATCTTCACCGATGATGTGTGTTTCTCTCCCCCTGCCCTCAGTCCTGGAATGTACTGGCGCTGGATGGTAGCAACTGGCAACGAATCGACCTCTTTGACTTTCAGAGGGATATTGAGGTGAGCCTGTGACCGCACTGTTTGCTATGGATTTATTCTGCTCTTTAAATGTCGCCACTGACTTAACTTTATCATAACTCAAAGTGTAGAAGGAACTGCTGTTTTCCTGTTTTTTGTTTTTTTTGTTTTTTTTTCAGGGCCGTGTGGTAGAGAACATCTCAAAGCGATGTGGGGGGTTCCTTAGGAAGCTGAGCCTGCGGGGCTGCCTCGGTGTGGGTGACAGTGCCCTGAGGTCTGGACGATCCCTTAGGACGGATATGTAAGGGAATCTCAGCTGCCGTCACAGACCTGTTCACTTCTTTTACGTTTTTTTTGCAGGACTTTTTCCCAGAACTGCAGGAACATCGAGCTGCTTAGTTTGAATGGCTGCACCAAGATCACAGACAGGTATGCAACATGCTGGCCACTGAGTCGTAATACCACTTACACCTCCAGTATTCTCAGTGTTGTTCCCTTTTGCAGCACATGTAATAGCCTCAGCAAGTTCTGTCCAAAGCTGAAGCACCTGGATCTCGCCTCCTGTACTTCAATCACCAACCTGTCACTCAAAGCTCTCAGGTGCGTTGGTAGAGCGCTGTGAGGTATTGCTGACTTCGCAAAATATTATTCTTTTTATGCAGCAGTTCACCATTGATAACAGACAACTTCACAACCAGTCTTATTATTTCATCACATCAGTTATTCTCCTGTTAAATTTCAACCAAACACAGGACCTGTGGGTGGAGAGTGCCAGAGTTTGACAAATTTGAGTCTTTGTGAAGTTGATATGGGGATTGTATGAAAGGCACTTCATCGTCTTGCCTGTACTCTTCTTCTTGCCCCGCTCAGTGAGGGCTGTCCGCAGCTGGAGCAACTCAACATCTCCTGGTGTGATCAGGTCACTAAGGATGGCATCCAGGCCCTGGTGCGCTCCTGCCCAGGACTTAAATGCCTTTTCCTCAAAGGTTGCACACAGGTACGGTTAGAAATAGCTGCAGATGCAGATTTGGCCTGATGGTGCAGGTGTTCGGAGGATAATGGATTTCCGGATAATTAAAGTTAACATGATGCTCAATTAACACGTCCACCATCAGCAAGCACTGTTGCAGAGTCCTTTTTGTCCAACAGTAAATTTTAGATTTTTGTTGGTGGCATTGTTTTCTTGTGTTCGTTGCACCATAGTGGCAATTGTTTCTCAGCCTACAGTATGTACCAAGTTCCAAGCATTACTCTACGCGCTATGAAATAGAGGTTGTTTCTAGGGACCTTCGTTGTTTACAGCAGATGTAAAAGCTGTCATGTATTTCATTGAACATGCAACAGGTCATTAATTTAAACAACCAAACAATTTGCACCACGTTTTATCTGTAAATTGCCTCCAGAATGTAACCTGGACAAATGTGAACATGTGGTAGTTGTATTGTTGGTGTGACTTTGATTTCAGATGACTCTGTAATTTTGTCTTCCACAGCTGGAAGATGAGGCGCTGAAGCATATCGGGGCGCACTGTCCAGAGCTCGTAACACTAAACTTGCAGACATGCTCAGTAAGTACCAATAACATGGCAAGAGAGAGATAAGCAGCACCCTGCCTGTGATGTAACACAAATGGTTATTATTCTGTGACTCTACCTGTCTCTCAAATTCAGCTTCCTCACTGCCACCTGAATGCACTCCTTCTCTCACTCCTCATCTTTCTCCTTCAAATCTACACGACACTCTCATCTTACACCTCAGGAACTAACCGTCTCATCTTGTGCCAATAGTTCCACTGCTTTTTTTTTTTTTTGCTCTCCTTCTCTTTCCTCCTCCCCTTCTCCTAGCTCATGTCTTCTTCCTCTGCCAGAGCATCTGTAGGTTTCTTGAGCAATGCAAGGGAGAGCAAATTCCTCTCTTTAGCCGAGTAAAGGCTTCACTGCGATTTCCATCAAAGCATAGCCAGCCAGAGAGCACAGATGTAGTCTTCACACCGCCATAGTGTTTGTGGATTAAAAGAACAACACACATACACACAAAAGCACACACTTCCTCTTTCTGTGAGCAGCAGATCACAGATGAAGGCCTCATCACAATTTGCCGGGGTTGTCACCGTCTCCAGTCTTTGTGTGTGTCGGGCTGCGCCAACATCACAGACGCCATCCTGCACGCCCTCGGACAGAACTGCCCTCGCCTCAGGTCAGTTTACACACGCAGACCTGCAACTTAGCCGTGGGATAGCAGCCCTAATAAGCAAGCTATTTAGTCTGGGAAGGAGCCTTCAGATGCATATAGGTATCCACCGAGTGTGTGAAGGGATTTCTTTTGAGTTCAATGTTTTTGATATTTATACTTCTGAAGTTAGAGACATTACTTTACGGGTTGTCCGCCCGTCCCTCTCTTGTGAATGTGGTTCGTCAGGGAAATTTTGGCGGTCAAAGACTAATGTCATGGTGTCATGCGCCGACTGGGACATTTCAGACAAATGTCCAATTGGATGAAATGATAAAATGATGATGTTCTTCCACTCCTAATACATTTAATACAATTCATTTAAAGTCTTTTAAGTTTATTATTGCCAGACATGGATGTTAACCACAACTTGGCTGGTTCGCAGAGGTATACAACCGCAGGGCGGAAATTCTAGCTAATGATTTCTTATTCACTGATGAGCTTGATTCTGTGTGATTGACATTGTATGCTGCTTGAGGAGATGATTACACTTAAAGGGGCACTCCACTAATGTTTCACATCGCAGTCTGTTGACATGTTGATTTTGTTACATAAAACTGGGATGAAAAGTAATAGCTGACAAAAACAGGACTAGCCTGAAATTAAAAAGCACCCCTGAAAACAAGAAGTATGATGAAATGTTTTTATTGCCTTTTTCGTCAACAAATAAAAACAATGACATTAGAAATGCACCAATCGACCCATGAGTTCCTAATTAATTTATACAGCTTCAGTGACATTCAGAAACTTATTTTCTCCATTGTCATTGTTATCTGATCTCGCCGATTCTTGGAAGAAACTGTATTTTTTTACGCACAACGGTCCCGTCCCTCCTCATCGTATTCGCTAGATAAATGTCATGATTTAATCTGACGTTTTAGTTTCCTCCTCAACCAAAGTGAACAAAAGCAAATCCAGCTTCTGAACATTCGGCTGCTTTGCGGTAGAAACACAGGTCGCTGTGGTGATGCAGACACGAAGAGAGACATTCTGGCTGTTCAACCAGAGTTTGGAAATGACCACTGTATTTGTTGAGTCAATGTGATTTTTCAGTGCAAAATCAGGCAAAAAATTCAGATGTGTATTTACAAAGAAGTGAACCCATCTAATCTCTGCTTGTAAAGAGCTCCAGTTTCATTAGCCATTAATAATGTACCAAAACTGATTCTCTGAGCTGCAGTTATGTTGTATTGTGGGTAACACAGGCGCCAGGTTTTGACAAGGAAGAAGAATGTGTGTAATAAAAAAGATAATGTCTCTGGTTCTGCTGCATCAATTTCGAGCCTTTTTTTTTTTAATTGTCCACCGGAAGTTTGCCAACGTAAGGTGATCATGGAATTAATGGAGAGGAAGGAATAAATGGGTTTTTGGCAGTAAAGTTATCTCAAGCCTTACAGCTGTAGATCCATTTGCTTTAATGTATCATCTACTCTCCACACGCAGGAGCCCAGAGAGTGACCGACTATGTGTGACGCTGCCATTGTCTGACTCCTCTCCTCTTCTCCTTTTCAGAATATTAGAAGTGGCTCGCTGCTCTCAGCTTACAGACGTGGGCTTCACTACATTAGCAAGGGTGAGCGTGGTGTCTGTGTCTTGCTTTCACGCACATGCTGGTTCAGACAGTTGAATGTAGGTGAAAAATGTATGTATGTATGTATGTATTTATTTATTTTTAGATTCTCCTTCCCAAGACATCTTGCAAGAGAAATTTCAGGCATCATTTGTCGCCAAAAATATACACCAATCCACAGTTAGTGATACTTTCTCTGTCTCTATAGAATTGTCATGAACTCGAGAAGATGGATTTAGAAGAGTGCGTGCAGGTAAGAAAGAAGAAGAAGAAAAAAAACTGTGCCAAGATTTCTTTTGCAATTCTCTGCAGCCATGACCTTCATTTCCTTTTGCTTATGTATCAGATCACAGATGGAACACTCATCCAGCTGTCTATCTACTGCCCTCGTTTGCAAGTTCTGGTGAGTGTTTGCCTGCCAATTAAATATATTTTTGCTCCAACAGCATTTACAAGCACCACATCATAGCTCATTTTAGCAGGTGGTTGAGTAATGGAACCTGCGTTGGCGCCCTTGTGTTTCCCGTAGAGTCTATCTCACTGCGAGCTGATCACTGACGATGGCATCAGGCACCTCGGCAGTGGCCCCTGTGCTCATGACCGTTTGGAGGTGATCGAGTTGGACAACTGCCCCCTGATCACTGATGCCTCTCTGGAGCACCTGAAGAGCTGCCACAGTCTGGACCGCATTGAGCTCTACGACTGCCAGCAGATCACCCGCGCTGGCATCAAGAGACTGAGGGTGAGTTGTGTGGGCTAATAGTGGTGACGAAGCTCTGATTCATATGAAGTATGTACTGCCAACACTCCTATTTTAATTTTAACTCGGCATATGTCATTGGTAAAGAAATGGATGCAAGTGTGTCGCAAATGTGTACAATTTATGCCGGCTGTGTGCATGGCAGGCTCTCTGCAGAGAAAACAGTTAGGCACACATCATGTGGGTGCAAGGCAATCAACTTGGTCCTTCAGGCCTTCCAGAAAAAAAGGGCAAAGCCTGCGCTACCTAATACACTCTGCACAAATTCTGGATTATCAGTGGAAGTTTATGCATCCAATGCCCTCAATGGGTAGAAACTCTCAGGACCTACTCCAGGACCGAGATGAGGAGCATAACAGACCTGTTTGAGCTGACATAACTGTGATGGAGCAGCTGCACACCAGACTTGTCGTTACAAAATAAACATTTCACTTCTGCTAATAGCTTGTGGGGGGAAAGTCTGGCATTCAGAAACGAAGGGTAAAGTAAAGGCTGCACACTCACTCCAAGCCACATAAATCTTTATTATCGTGGCAAAATGACAACGTTTCACTCTGTGCAGGATCCTCGTCATGTCAAAAAGTTTTTATGAGGAACAACATGCCTTATATTTATACATCCATGCTCTGAAGGGCTAACACACCTAATAACTACAACTAATCATATCGGAAATGCTCATGGCAAAAACTCGTCTTGATTCAAAATATCAAATGCCATGACACCATGATTCAAAATATCAATAATTAAAACTGTCTGTTGACAATGACGGTACCCAAGATAATTAATCGGGTCATAAAAAAATTAAAACAGAAGTGGGAATCCATTAGATCTGTATGTAGAAACAGTCTCAAACACCTTTTTTTTTCCAGCAGTTGTAACATCTGAGAGAAACTGCAAGACAAGAGTTTGTTTTTTTCCACATGATTTATAATGTTGTAATTCCAGTGTTCTTGGTGTAAATACATTGGTTTTTGCAAGGCAATCAACAGGGTGCCCTGTTTACCACACCGGGCATTATCAGATGTGTTAGTCCAACAAAGCATGGACGTATAAATTTATAAGGGATGTTGCTCCTTTATAAAAACTTTTTGACCTCACGAAGATCCTGCCTGGATTGAAATATTGTCATTATGTCACTATGATAAAGATTAATGTGGCTTAGAGTGAGTGTGCAGGCTTTACCCTTTTTTTTCTGCATGGTAGACTTTTCCCCCACAAGCTGTTAGCAGAAGTGAAATGTTTATTTTGTAATGACATATCTGGTGTGCAGCTGCTCCATCACAGTTATGTCAGCTCAAACAGGTCTGTTGTGCTCCTCATCACTGTCCTGGAGTCAGTCCTGAGCGTTTCTACCCACTGAGGGCATTGGATGCACAAAGTTCCACTGATAATCCAGAATCTGTGCCGGCCATAAGAGCGTGTGTTTTTGAGTTAAAGAGGCAGTTGATGGATGCCTTACTCAGGACACCCGTGGCCTCATTTTGCAAACGTTTCATATGCTCAGTGGCACCATTTTCCATGGAAAAGTTGGAATTTATAGAAACAAAGATGGCGGGAGAATGTGCGTACCTGTACGGAAGCTCTGACGATGCATAAAAACTTTTTAGAGATTGGGGGAAATGGGTGACGCAGATGGTGAAGTCGCGAATTGAAGCAAGACTATATTGGACTATAGTATCATTTTAAACACAATGCAGCTAACACATTTAGCTTCATTTCATTTTTACGTTAAGGATCCACTTTACCGTAAACATTCAAACTAGCATTTTTAGTTGTGCTTGTGAGACCACAAATATTCCATAAGACATTTTCATCTGTAAAGGATGTAAATCGACTCAAATTCACCTCCATCTTTCATATTTCATGTCTCATCATTACATCAGCCATTATTGTGGCACAGAGAGGAGGGTTGGGCTAACTTTTAATGATACATGCTTACACATTGTCACATTGTGGAGCATCGCCACTGTTGAGATGTTGGATGATGTTAGGATGTGGCAGGTGACTACTCAAGCAAGTCTGGATTGCCATTTCCCATTATGAAGCATGAATGTTTTTATACTCAACCATGCTAACGAGTCTGATGGCATAAACCAAAATGGCCCGAAATGGCAGAGAACTGCATGACAGAACATGGGTGGCAGTGTGGTGGTTAGCACTGCGGCCTCACAGCAAGAAGGTCCAAAGACGAGCAGTAAACACACACACACTGCAACTGCGGGTCACACTTTTAGGATGACTCCCACACCTGTCCAGGTGATACCATTTTAACGTAAACTCAATTGCTCCATTCAATGCCGCTGCAACTCATGGCTAAATGCTGTTGAACCGCATCTCTGGTGGTGTTGAAGCATAGCAAGGTGCAGCTTTTGGTCGTCAGTGGTGGCCCTGAGCACAATGTTTTCGAGCAGTACTGCATTCACCCAGCACAAAGTAAAGGGTTAGTATGGTTGTCAAGCTTGAAGCTAGCTTCACAGAATTTTTTGTTTTGTTTTTTTTCTGCAAATTTGCCTTATTGGCCTAAATCAGGATGCATCAGAGGAGAATGAGACACCGCGGGTTCGCACTTTCTCTCTTAGTTAAACTCTGGCATCATCGGTGCACCTGCAAGAGGTGATGGATCAAAACTGAGGTGCATCTTAAACAGCAGCATTCTTTAGACAGACAAAGCTGCACTCATCGGCTTTAGATCTCATCATGTCTGTCTTATTGTTTGATATAAATTGTTAACCATGTCATTAAGATAGATTATGTTGACATGGCTTGTGGGAAGTGAATTTGTAAAAGCTGTTGTTACTTGTAAGCTGCGGCAAACTCTAACAACCAAGACGTGGGAGTTACAGGTATTTCCATAAAACGTGAACTTATTTGTGTATGTTTTTTTTTTTTTCTTCCCTTCTATCGACAGACTCATCTGCCTAACATCAAAGTGCACGCATACTTCGCTCCCGTCACTCCGCCTCCCTCCGTCGGGGGCAGCCGTCAGAGGTTTTGCCGCTGCTGTGTCCTGCTATGATGTAAAGACAACAACCCCCTTCCTTGTCCCACAGTCCCTCGTACACGCTCCCCGCAGCCCGCCACTTGATCCGACCCGCCGCCCCCTTCTCAGCCCCCCCTCCGGTCAAAGAGTACATGCTGGTGTGCCCCCCCTCCCGTATTAGAGCTGCAGCGAGAAGGAGAGAGTGCTACAGGGTCTTGGATAACTCTCCCCACCCTCCCCCCGCCTCCCTTATAACTTTTGGAAGAATGTCAGAACAGTCCTAGCCGGCGTTCAAGAGGTGAGACCAGTATTTGGAACCGAGTTGCGTACAAATCAGCGTTTGGAGAATCACAAGAAAAGATCCTTTTTTTTCTCTGTTTGTGTACAGGCGCGCTCTTCAGCATTTTGACACAGATTACGGTCTCCGAGTATAAATCTGAGTAAGCTGAAAGGTCCCTCTTAACCTCGCTCCCACACACACTCGCATAGACACACTTCGCTCAGTGTGGAAGGTCAGTTGACAGCTACCTCCGGGCAGAACTTGGATATGACCTGCGCTAGCTTTGTACTGGAGACTATTCATTTCAAGTACATGTTTATTATGAAAAAGAAGAGAAAAAAAATGGGACAGTGATGCAGCCAGTAACCTGCAGACATCCCTTCAACACACACCGAAAGCAGCAGGAAGTTTACTTTTTTGATTTAAAACAAAAAAAAAAACAAAAAAACACACATGTTATTTGTACCCATGTGAAAGCAACGATGAGACACTTTACGGCCATTTCAGAATTTGAGACTAACACACACTCAAATTCACGTCATCGCTCACATGCACACGCCGAGGCCGCCACCGCTGTACCCCCACCTCTCCCCGTCTCTGTTACAATCAGACGCGACCATACACTGAATGGAAAAAAAAAAAAAAAAGTTTAATATTTTTCTAAAATGAATTGAGAATCATGAGCAGGGACAAAAAAAACGATGCCAAATGATGCATGTAATACCTAGTGTAGCTCTCTTCATGCCAACAGGCACAGATCTCTTCTTCTTTGAACGGGCATTTTTTTATTTCTTCAGAATGTCTTGTCTGTTATGCGTTCCTCGATTTCCATGCCGTGAGAACTGTGTTGCGATTAACAAGAAAAAAACAGTACATGAAATTAACACACGTGCATAAGTCAATCAGACTTAAAACAATGGGGAGGACATTCACAACGTAAAGAAAATACCTCGCTGGCTGCTGGCCATGAAAAGAGGTCCTTAAAAGTCCTTGAGCAACCAGCTCCACTTCATAACTGTCCATACACACCTAATCAGCAAGGTGAGCCATTTGTCCACTCAGCTCCACGGTCCTTCATTAAATACTGCCATAACAATAAAGCAGCACAACCTGGGAAACTTAAGTTCCGCCAAAGACGAGAAATAAAATGTGAGCAAGGAATTAAAGAACTTGTAGCTTATGTATCGCATATTACTACATTCTTTTAACTTATTCATATTTTAACCATGCAAATTCATTTACATAAAGTTCTGAACTCATGAATTCTACTAATTTTGTAACAGCACTCCTAGTTTTTAAAAAGGAAAAAAAAAAAAAAATTGTACATACCATACTCAACTGTGGGAGTTGAAGCCAGCTAAACAAGAGACAGGAGGTGACAGGAGGTGACGCGAGGCGAGGCCGGGATCGCGGCGACGGGTCCCTGCGAGGGGAACGGCGGCCAAGCTCGCACATGCTTGTCTGAGCGCGGACGTGTGGGAGAAATGTGCACTGTTGCTATAACCGAAGCGCCGCTGCTGGCCCGTGAAAGCTTATGACCGCAACAGAAAAAGTATACATACTCTTTTTTTCGATAGCGGGCGGGGGGGGGGGGCGGCGGCACGGGGGCTTCACTCGATGGACTCCTGCTGTCAGACCAGGACAACGGAAAGAAAAAGCCAACTGAAAACAATCAAAAGTCTATTTTTATTTAGTTTGATTTCATTTTAGTTGCTCCCATCGGGGACGGTTCAGATGACTGGTGTTGAACCGCTGGCGAAGAGGACATGAAGTCTGAGAATCCGCAACTCCCATAAGGCCTTGCAGGGGACGGGGGTTACTGCACCCTGCCACCTGTGACCTCCTCCGTCTGTTTGGGACCAGTGACACTGCCAAAGGTTAAGGCTGGATCAGACGGAGGAGTCGCTACAAGTCGACGGAATGAATCGGGCATGCAGTCGGGCCCGCTAAGGGCAGATACGATGGAATGATTTTGTCATATGTGGAGGGGTATATTGGACTTAGTACCCGCCCCCACCCGATGAAATGTTGAAGCCTTCTCTTATGAATTATCTTCTGCACTCACACCTGCTTTATTCTGCGTCTCCCCTGTCTTCATTTCTGTACGTAATTGCTTTTTTTTTTCTTCTCTTTGACATGATTTCCTCTGGATCTCTGGCGTTTCTTCTTTTTCCTTGGCATTTCTGTTTTTCGGTGTGGTTATGGATTGCGGCTGCTTTGTGTTTTGAAGTCAAGTCTCTCCCAGTTGAGTTTGAGCCCTCCTCCAGTCCTCAGTTCTCATCTGAGAGTGTTTGTGTTTTTGTTAAAGAGTTTATTGTTACTAAATGTCCAGGGGAAGTTGTGGCACCAGTGCAATTGTAATAAAAAGCTAAATGTGAGTTGGATTTTTTTTTTTTTTCTTTTTAAATGTATGTTTGATGTAGGTTTTTACTTATTGAATGTTTCCATCATGGAGAAGTCCTCGAGATGGCTCTTCAGGCATTGCGTGCCACTTTAACAAACTTTTATCCCTCAAGTGTGCTTTCCTGTCATCTTTTAAATTTTATGCCTTGCTTTCCCAGACGGCCCCTCTCATTTGCTCCTTGCCCAAATTCACCAAATGATACAAAACTGGCTCAGCCGGATGTGGAATGGCTTTCAGATGTTCTGGCTTTGGATGTCCACTATCAAGCAAAAAACCCGGGTTGATGATTCTAGTCATTTTATTATTTGACAGCTATCGTGGGCGGTTTAATGCAAGATGAGATGGATCCGGTGATTAGGGAGCACGAGTCAAAAATGGTGGCTCTGTCTAATGTACTCCCTCCTTTTGCTCTGGGGTTAACACTGCTGAGTCATGGAAAAAGGAAAAGTGGTCAGATTGAGAGAATGAGCCTGGTTGTAACACCTGCTTGCGCTCTATTTCCACTGCATGCGGTGCGGGCTGACTCATCCACGCAGCTATTGTGTCTTTGAATGGATTACAAACCCGCCCCAGAAGGTTTTATGTGCACAAAAGACGCAACGTCATCAGTGGTTATCTCATGGTTTCAAAATACACTACAGGCTCCGCACACGGCATCATTTACGCAAAAGAGTATCAAACACTTGCGCGTCCTTCTGTCAGCAGCTGACACGGAGGGCCACCTGCTCCGTTTGCCTCCCGCACGTTTCGGTCCCAAACACTGGAGAGAAGATGAGCGTCAGGGCGGAGGGATGGGGTGAATCTACAGTGTGTGTCCAGATTGACATGAGAAATTTCGAATTTGACGATGACTGTAGTTCGCATAATTACTGTAAAAAAAAAAAAAATCCTCCTTTCTTATTTCTTTTCTTTTTTTTGTACAATTAACCGATTACAAATGAATATGTACGTATGAATAAATATATGCCTATATTATTAAGACCTGTGCCACCAGTGTTCTCGTTTCATGGGTGTTTAGCATCACTGAGAGCAGTAGATGGCACCGGCGAGCTGCTGATTCCTCCATCCTGCTGCCGTGGTTTCCGCTCTCAGCTGTTTCAGGATCTAACATTTAGTCAGCTATTGAACATGTCGAATTGATTTGCTTTTGTTGGAAGGGAAAAGTGGATAAACTGCCACTCTGCCATTCTGGAGTTTATTGTTTTTTATCCTTGCTGATTTCTATTCATAGGTATTTTGTCAAACTTTTATTTCCCCATCAGTTGACACCCATCTGAGTACCTAATCTCATTTTTCTTTCCAAAGTTAAGGTGGTCAAGAAATCTGCATCCAGATGTTTTACCACAAGAACATAAGCCACCAAAGAGTTAAATCCAGGATGACTTTACAATGTGTGAGAAGTGCAGTGAAGTCATTCATTTCAAAACTCCACATTTAAAGGTATTCTGCATTGTGTGAGAAATTCTCAGTCAGCAGCAAGAGTGCCAAATAATTTGTCCCTCTAAGAAATAAAAGGCACAATTTGCAATTTGGTCGTCATATCTATGTTACTGTGCAATAGTTCGCTTGTGCTGCCCACTTGAGATCAGCTCGTGCTGTGTAGCCCGTAAACTAAATTGAGTTTGACACATCTGGAATAGACGGGGGGCTTATTTGCATCTTCTCTTTCTTTCTTGATCTCTGGCATGAGATTGTGAATCTACACTTTAAGATGAACTCCGATTTAATTAGTAGGTACATGTATCACTGCAAAAAAAAAAAAAAAAAAAAGAACAAAAAAAAAAATTATCATTTTGCCGTGTTGCTCTGATGCAACCCTGGCACCACACGCCAGATCCAGTCTATATTTGTGAGTGCTTACGTGCACATGTCTGAGGTGGAAGTGCAGATGAACAATCAGGATCAATTTATCCCAGTGGAAATTGCTCTGGTCCTGCGGCTGCACCATGGCGACCGCTGTCATGAGTGGGTATCTGTCTCCCGCCGCGTGGCCCTCATTTTGCACCTTTTCGTTTCCCTGCCCTCTAAATCACAGAGAGATGGCTGTGTTGTTTTAATGTTCATTTTTAGCCGCCGTGTTGCCACTCTTGGCAAACGGAAGATGAAAAGCTGCTGGCTGAGAGGGGAAAAGATTTTAATGTATCGAGTGTGTTTCCCTCCTTCAGCAATTCTCTCAGCTGTTCTTTGAGCTTGCGTGCACACACACACACACACGCACACACAAGATCATGGCCCACCGCGCTCACCTCACATCAAGACGTTGTGTTTCTGTTTATTTCTGACAGCACCAGAGAACGTTTGACTTGGCTTTTGTTTGGTGCAGAGTGCTCGGTCGCTCTGCTGTCTGCGATGCTCTGGCTCTGAGTGAAGCAATAATTAATGTGATAAGAGCCTCTCTCCCTCTGTCTTTCTACTGTGTCTTTTCTCTGAGACACCCACGCTCGCGAACTTTCATGTCAGGCTTAGATCAAATAAAATAAACACCTAACTCATAACTGAGGTATGTCCCCCCTGAATCCCACCCACAGACTGAAAGGTGCAGTGTAGAGCTTACTTGATACCACTAACTAATTAAGTCTCCATGGCTTTCACCGAAAACATTCTTCATGGTGTCACATTTCGGGTGTGATTTTGGTGTTTCTAAAGGTAGGAATCGTTTGAGACACGGGAGCCCGGTAGCACCAGCTTGCAAATGAGGTTGCATTTTAAATAAGATGCACCAATCAGAGGTACCGATCCTTTGGTCTTTTGCAGCCGGGCTGAAGAAATCACACATTCCTGATGAAGTATTTACGATCACAGCGGGGTACCTCACCGAGGAAGCTCCAATTTGAGCTTCTGTATTCAGGATCTACTGAAAATAGTGAATGGATATGTTCACAAATGTGTGATGAAAAGCTCCTCTGCAACCCTGAGATGGAGTGAAATCAGCCCGTTTCCTCCCATATGCATGTTTTTGTGCTGCGTTGCAGTTCACACTCACAGCTTCATCATCTTTCAGCTCCATAGGCTGCAGAAAATTCTGTAAGGTCTCTCACCCTCTAATCGACTTCTACATTTCTCTGTCATTGATTTGTAACAGTATTTATATATATTTTACCAGTATACACTATTGTACTATTGTTTTTTTTTGTCTTGCAGAGACGGAGACCTTCATGGCCATCACGGACCTGCACCACTGTTGATATTACTGCAGTTAATGTTACTGTGCATTTCTTTTTCCCCCATCTCTCAACCCTCTTTACTCTCTCTCTCTCTCTCTTTGTCAACCCAACCGGTTAAGGCAGATGGCCGCCCACCTCGAGCCAGGCTCTGTTCAAGGTTTCTGCCCGTTAAAGGGGAGTTTTTCCTTGCTGCCGTTGCCAAGTTCTTGCTCATGGGGGAATTGTTGGGTCTCTGTAAATTAAAGGGTACGGTGTCGACCTGCTCTTCTCGTAAAGTGTCATGAGATAACTTCTGTTGTGATTTGGCGCTATACAAATAAACTGACTTGACTTGCACTCAAAGCTAGTCAAGAGTTAAATCCCTCCAGCCTCGGGTGGCACTTTGACCATGTTTGATGAGTACATTCAATCAGTGTTGACAGCAAATGTAGTCAACTGAAGCAATAAATTCCTTGGTGTGTTCTAAAATGACAGAGAATGCTGAGATCTCCTGCCGACATGTACCAGAATGCAATGCGTGCACGCCTCTGACGCCAGACTCCCTAAACCCCGACCAGCTTGTCGAGGTGGGCAACAATGTTTCCCAGCTGCAGTTCAGTTACAGGCTTTCACTGACGGCATCTCCCTCTGACAACACCAGAGGCAGAGACAAGTAATCCAAGCTGAGATAGTCTGTAGCTCTTCCTTAACACCAGTGTCACTGCTGGTCAAAAGGGTAAGGCAGCCTGCAGTCACCACGACACACACTGGGGAATTTGATGCTTCAGTTGACTACATTCACCATCAACACTGAGGCAGATATGGCAAATATGCAGCTATGTGTGAATATACACTTGCATGTGAAACTTTATATCAGTAATGAATAGTATTGTCCCATCGTCTGTGAGAACTAGTTGCCTATAGTTTTGTATTTTGATTTGCCACTCTTTTTTTTCTCACTTTTGTGTTGTGCAGTGACAAAACAGACGTCTCCTTTCTGTCTTCTCTCTCTCGACAGAAAATCATCCTCCGAACGGGAACTGAGGACGGAATTTAATAATTTCTGCCGTTTGCAAGCTGTAAATAGGCTATCAACGAGCTATTCTATGTTTGGGCTTAAATTAAGCCCCCACCACCCCACTCGCCCCCGCCTACGGCAGCGAATCCTGATAGCGTAAATGAATCCTGGCAGAGTAGTAAAAATTGCCCCAATCATGCGCCTCATACGCACTAGGAGGCGGGCCTTGGATTGCGCTTAAATTTAAGTCTGTCCAGTGGCTGAGGACGCACAACTCGCTTTGGATGTACACTATGTAAATGCCTCCCAAAGTACTGGCAATCTTTAACTTGGATCTTGAGAAGTTAAATTTACATTTCTGCATCGGTTTACAGCTCATTTGATTTTTTTTTCTTTTTCTTTGTCGGACTGTGGACGGGATTGTGCCGAATTGGAAATCTCCGATGCGCGTCAAGGGACAAAAAACGCGCGTCCGCCTCTCTTCCCGAACGCGTGTCCTCGCGTGACAGAGGCGAAATCTAAACAGCTGCTGTTTGTGTTTCTTTACACGTCAAATAACAGGCTTGGCAGTTAGTGTATGCGCGCGCGCGCGTGCGTGTGTG